>PVIA01014300.1:0-27775 GCA_004024845.1 Tonatia bakeri
TGGGCAATTATAACAAAGGTGCCATACTCCTGCAACTCTTAAAAAAAAAAAAGCCACTTACAGATTATTAGACTAAGATACGTAAGAGCAGAGCAAATCTGGCCACGAGACCATCTCCCCAGCAGCTACTCACCATCTTCTGACTATTTTCCTCCAGTCTCTGTGTAGTGGCTTTGTGATATATGTCAGCTTGACTAGACTGAATTGACTATATCACGGAAATACCTCCTCTCTATGGGTCCGATTAGGATGGGCCAACTGATTCTGGGGCAAAATTTGGAGGTCAGAAGTGAAGCAGCTGCCATTTTTTAGATCACACAGCTTGTCTGCGTGGCTGGCTGCTGACCCATCATTTTTGCACAGGGCAGCAGCCAGGCCAGCAATTATTTCACCTTCTCCTGGATCTTCCTTCAACTTCTCCAACTCCTGGGCCAGGTATGTGTTTAATCCATGATGAAGGAGGCCATCTTCTCCTGTGGATGCTCATACCATCAAGGGCAGAAGCAAGTTATTCCAGCTTGCACTAGCTTTCCCACATTTTACACACAAAAAACAACAACTCTGCATCATCAAGTGTACACACACATATTAAGTAAAAGTGCAAAATTCACATAGGAGTGATTCACAGCAACCTGAGTTCAGGGACAGAGGGAGGGAGGAAGGGAACAGAGAAGAGGGGTCAGGGGCTTAATCTGTATAATATTTTATTTCTAAAAATAAGAGATCTGATGCAGATAGAAGAAAATGTTCATATCTGTTAAATCTGTACATTACACAGGGGTCTGCTAGATTATTTTTCAGTACAGTCTGTAGATTTGAATGCTTTTTAAAAACAGGCCTAATTTACTTTATTTTTCTTGTGTAAAATTATGCAGTGGCCACAGCTGGAGCCTGGGTTCTCTGCACAGAAACTCTGGCATGGGGCTTTACAAGATGGTCAGTGAATTCCTGATAGGGAGACTGGGTAAATACAATCTCATTCCAGATGTCAAGGGTGAGATAGCTGTAGGTCTTGGTGGTGGCACTGAAGGTGGCCTTGGCAAAGTTGCCCAGAGTGGCAGTGCAGTCCCTGGCCGAGATGTAGTGGTTGTTGACAGCAGCCATCAGCAGCAGCTTCCTGGGCACAGGGCTGAGACAATGCCAGTGCCCCCGTGAGCAGGGATGAGGCACATCAGCACAGAGACACGGCGGCTGGATCACCTTGCAAGGGACAGTGTGGGGCTTGCCAATCTTGTTCCTCCAGTAACCTCACTGCACAGGCACAATCAAGAGCTTGGCTAAGGTGATGGCCCCAGTGGATGGCAGTGGCTACTTCCTTGGATCACTTGAACCTGGTCAGCACAGGTCTGCTTTTGCACAGGCATAATCTTCAAAACCTCCTTCTTGAAGGGTGCCTCCAGTAAAGTCAATGATTCCTTGATGGGTAGGGAGAAGAGATAAATCTCTTTCAGGGATTTGACCTTCATGTCCTTGACCAGACGGCCCAACCTGATGACAGGGATCCACTCCTGGTCCTTGGCTTTGCTTCTGTGAGCTCCACAGCCTCAGCCCAGCCCTGACCCCAGCCACGACCTCGGCTCTGGATGCTGCCGCCAAATCCTCCATGGAAGCTGCCACAGCACCCCATTCCAGGGCCCTCCTGCAGTTCTAGTGTCATCACCATTTGGTGTTTCCTTGGAGAAGAAGCAGATTTGAAACCTTTATCTAAATAGATTAAGAAATTTAAAGTTTTTAAAAAGTGGGAAAGAACACCCTAGTTGTTCTGTGGAGGGTGGATCACAGGAGAAGACCGAGGCTGGGGCAGGAATAATGATGGTGGGGTTAAAGTGTAGCAGGAGGCAGGTGGGAGAGGTGCTGAGGCCGAGTGGAGAGAACTTATCCACAGGTTGAAACTTTTCCAGAAAGGAGACCAGTGTTCTCATTGGGGCAGTACCTTCTTTCCACTTCTGGGGTTTTATTCCTGTCAATTTGATTCCTTTGCTGCTTCCTCAATCACCCTTATTTCTTATCTCCAATAGCTATCTCCTCCTCACGTGTGCCATCCCAGGAAAGCCTTCTCTGCCCCACCTCCCCCAACACCAGGTTTGTTGGATTACCTCCTTTGGACCAAGAGCTAAACCTCTTTTGGGGATTATGACTCTGAAAACCCAACTCAAAATAGTCTTTTCCCTCCTGAAAAAGAAAAATCTTGGCTGATATAGTTTTAAAAAAGTGGTTCAGATGAGGTGTGATCCTGCAGCTCAAACACTGGAAGGTGTTATAATGAGCAAAACCTCTGTAGTCAGACTAATAAGGTTTGAATTCTGATTCCATCACTCACAAGCTGGATAACCATGGGCAAGTCTCTCAATCTCTCTGGGTTCAGTTTCTGCATTTATGAATTGGGGACAATAACAACACCTACTTTCCAATGTTGTTGCAGTATTTAAATCAGATAATATGCATAATTTCTTTGAATATTGTTTGAACACAATTGACTGTTCAATGACTATCATGATGATGATGACAGTGATGTCATTGAGGACCCAGCTTCCTGTTCCTCCACTTAAAAAAAATTTGGCATACATTATGTTTATTGTATTTTTCCATTAACATTTATCCCCCTTATCCCCTCTACCTCCTGTAATCACCACACTGTTGCCCATGTCCATGAGTCCTTTTCCTTTTTGCTCATCCCTCCACCCCCTAACCACCCCTGACCCAGGCTGTCAGCCTGCTCTCTGTCTATGAGTCTATTTCTATTTGACTTGTTCCTTCAGTTTGTTCATTAGATTCCACATATGAGTGAAGTCATATGGCATTTGTCTTTCTCTGACTGGCTTATTTCATTTAGCATAATGTCATCTAGGTCCATCCATGCTGTTGCAAAGGCTAAAATTTTCTTCTTTTTTATGGCCAAGTAGTATTCCATGGTGTAAGTATACCATACTTGTTTTATCCACTTATCTACTGATGGACAGTTGGGCTTTTTCCAGATCTTGGTGATTGTAAATAACACTGCAGTGAACATAGGGTGCTTATATTCTTTTGAATTAGTGTTTTGGTTTCTTTGGATATATTCCCCGAAGTGGAATTACTAGGTCATGAGGCACTTTCACTTTTAATTTTTTAAAAGATTTTGTTTATTTATTTTTAGATTGGAAGGGAGGGAGAAAGAGAGGGAGAGAAACATTGATGTGTGGTTGCCTCTTATGCACCCCCTCCACTGGGGACCTGGCCTGCAACCCAGGCATGTGCCCTGACTGGAAATTGGACCAGCCACCCTTTGCTCGCAGGCCAGCACTCAATCCACTGAGCCACATCAGTCGGGGCATCATTTTTAATTTTTGAGGTATCTCCATACTTCTTTCCACTTCTTGCACCTGTCTGCAATCCCACCAATAGTGCAAAAGGGTTCCCCCTTTTACATTCTTGTCAGCACTTGTTGTTTGTTTATTTATTAATGATAGTCATTTTGACAGGTGTGAGATGATACCTCATCATGGTTTTAATGTGCATTTCTCTGATGATTACAGATGTTGAGCATCTTTTCATGTCTATTGCCCGTGTGTGTGTCTTCTCTGGAGAAGTGTCTATTCCAGTCCTTTGTCTATTTTTTAATTGGATTGTTTGGTTTTTTTTTGGTGTTGAGTTTTATAAATTTTTAAAAATAAATTTTGTATATTATCCCCTTGTCAGGTATATTGGCAAATATGTTCTCCTATATAGTGGGCTGTATTTTTATTTTGTTGATGGTTTCCTTTGCTGTGCAAAAACTTTTTAGTTTGATATAGTCCCATTTGTTTATTTTTTCTTTTGTTTCCCTTACCTGAGGAGATATATCAGAAAAAATATTGCTACAAGCAATGTCCGAGATTTTATTGTCTATATTTTTTCTATGATTTTTATGGCTTCAAGTCTAACACTTAAATCTTTAATCCATTTTGAATTTATTCTTGTGTGTGGTTTAAGAAGGTGGTCTAGTTTCATTTTTCTGCATGTATCTGTCCAATTTTACTAACACCATTTATTGAATAAACTGTTTTTAGCTCACTGTATGTACTTGCTTCCTCTATCAAAGGTTGACTACAAAGGTGTGGGTTTTTTCCCCCTGGGCTTTCTATTCCGTTCTATTGATATATGTGTCTATTTTTATGCCAGTACTGTGCTGTTTTTCACTTTCCATTGCTTGCTTCCTTGGCTCCTCTTTCTTCTGGCAACCCCGGGTTCTTCCCCATGGCTGCAAATGAGATTACCCTACACTCTCCAAGGTGGGGGAGAAAGATGTGGTTTTAGAGGTTAACATGGAAGAGGTAGGCTGCTTCTTTTTAGCAAATGCTTCCAGAAACTACTTATTTAAGTCTCATTGGCTCAGGAAGTTTCACATGCCCGTTGTTGAACCAATCTCTGAGCCAGGATATGGCTCCCAAACACTATAATGACTGCTACACCATATCTCCCCAGACTTGTCTCTCACCCCCTTCCCAAGATCAGACAAGGGGAGCTCTGTCCTTCCAGCTCCTTATGCCATGAGACTCATTCGGTCCAGTGGACTGAGTGCAAAAGTGTAGGGCTTAGTTGCAGAAATTTCCCCTCTGCTTTACTGAGGCATAACTGCCAAATAAAATCATAATATATTTAAAGTGCACAACATGGTGATTTTACATATGTATACATTGTGAAATTATTACCACAATCAAGTTAATTAACACACCCATCACCTCACATAGTTACTTTTTAAAAAAATTTTAGTGAAAATGCTTAAGATCTATTTATTCTCTTAGCCCTGGATGGTGTGGCTCAGAGGATTAAGTGCCAGCCTGTGAACCAAAGGGTCACAGGTTTGATTCCCATTCAGGGCACATGCCTGGGTTGCAGGCCAGGTCCCCAGTAGGGTGTGCGTGAGAACCAGCCACATGTTGGTGTTTCCCTATCTCCCTCCCTTCCCCTCTGTATTTTTTTAAAAAACGACTCTCTTAGCTATTTTAGTATACAATGCAGTATTGTTAATCATATTCACCATAGTATGCATTAGATCCCCCTAACTTATTTATCTTATAACTGAAAGGTTTTACCTTTTCCCCCACTTGTCTTCTTTTCCCCCAGCCCCCTGCCCTGGCAACCACCATTTACATTGTTTCTATATTTAACATATAAGTGACATCACACAGTATTTGTCTTTCTTGGACTTATTTCACTTAGAATAACACCCATAAGTTTCCTTTACGGTGCCGGAAATGGCAGGATTTCCTAATTCTCATGGCTGAGTAATATCCCTTTGTGTATATATTCCACTTCCTTTTTTTATCCATGTATTTGTTGTCAGACACAGGTTGTTTCCATATCTTGGCTATTGTGAATAATGCTGCACTGATCACAGGAGGAGTGCAGATACCTCTTTGAGACAGTGATTTTATTTCCTTTGGATATATAGCCAGATGTGATATTCCTGGATCATATAGTACTTCTATTTTGAGGAACCTCTATACTCTTTTCCACAGTGGCTGTACAAATTTATAT
The DNA here is from genome assembly GCA_004024845.1 of Tonatia bakeri. Lineage (NCBI taxonomy): Eukaryota > Metazoa > Chordata > Mammalia > Chiroptera > Phyllostomidae > Tonatia > Tonatia bakeri. The sequence continues at coordinate 5,500 of PVIA01014300.1, forward strand.
CCCACCAACAGTGAACACTGTCAGGCCAAGGCTTTTTTTTTAAAAAAGATTTTATTTATTTTTAGAGAGAGGCAAAGGGAGGGAGAAAGAGAAACATCAACGTGTGAGAGATACATTGATTGGTTGCCTCTTGCATGCTCCCAGCTGGGTATGTGGCCTGCAACCCAGATATGTGGACTGACTGGGAATTGAACTTGTGATTCTTTGGGTCAAAGTTTGGTACTCAGTCCACTGAGCCACATCAGCCAGGGCTCAGGCCAGGGCTTTTAAGAAGCAGGTGTGAGTTCTTCACTCTCTCTTCTTCTGTCTAGACTCTGAGCCCTTAGGAGATGGTGTAATCATTAAGTGGAAGGAGCCAGGACCCTTGACTTAATATGTGGATCATCAGATATACCCCATTGGTAGGTTCTGTGAGGGAGAAATAAGCTAGTTTTCGAGCTACTTATTGGGTGAGGTTTATTTGTTACAGCTGCTAGCAAGGCCCTAAACAATATACCCTGTAGATCTCATTCTTCCCTCCCATTGTATCTCAAACTATCTGGGATCGTGGAGTAGGACTAATTTTTTGATACCCCCTCCAATGAGTCATCGACTGATCCTTTGTTCTACACCCAATTCGACAAGACAAGTCTCTTGATGATACACTTGAATGTCATGGCAAATTGCTGTAAGCACTTACTGGCAATTTCTTCACTTATCTTGTTAAAAGCCATTAGCAATGGTGGACCAGTGCTGGCATTGCTTTAGCTTATGGCCTCTGCCCCCATCCCCTGCCCCACTCATAATGTTTTCCATCCTCTGTAATTATGTTGTTTATTTAAAGGTCTCTCTCCGCTGGATTTCTTCCCCACTGGAATGTGGCTCCATCAGAAAGAGGTCTTATTTATTTTTCTCTGTTGTGTTTCTGGCTCCTAGTACAGTGCTTGGTATATTGTAGATGCCTAGAAAGTATTGAATGAACTTGATGTCTGGGGGAGGGAGGAGAGAAGGCAATTTATACCTATTATAGAAGCTCTCTACAATCAGAATATGAACCAAATTGTAACCAGTTCACTGACAGCTGCTTGACTTCCTGGTTTTCTGGTAGACAGTAAGCACCTCAGATTAGGTCTGGCCTTTACAACCCACCTTCTTAAGTTTCTTCCATTAGAAATTAGACTGCTGTGGATTGTTATTGTCTGGTGATCTGTCTTCCACTCTGGTTTACAAGTTCTATGGGGGTAAGGCTCTGTCTCCAGAGTCAGGCAGCACAGTCAAGGCCCTTGGTTAACATAAACAAATGGGGGGCATGAACGCATGAATGTCGGCAGGAGGGGAGGCTGTCCTGGAGACACAGTGCCTTTACCCTGTCTCCTGTGGTCCTTATCCCTTGGTAGGGTCCTGGGGTTGGCCTTGAGCTCTGGTCCAAGGGGCTGCCTGAGCTACCACTTCCTTACCTATCAAGCACCTCAAATTGCAGGCTCAGACTAGCAACATTTGGCATTCCAGGCACTCCAGGCTCAGCAGGAGTCCCGTTTGGCCCAAGTGTATACTCAGAGCCAAGGGCAGTAGCACAGTTGTATATATTTGTTGGTTTGTTCATGAACTGAAGAGGCTGTTACCGAGAAAATAAGTCCATCATGTAGAAAATCAAGAGGATCAGTGTGATGAGGCTTCCCATAACAATCCCCAAGAGTGCAACGTAGAAGACTTGGTGGGAGGTCTCAGCTGCTAAGGCTCGTTCATTCCATTTGTTGCTGTGCCTTGTCTGATTTGAGAGGAAAGGTAGAACAGGAATAATGGGCTTAAAAGGGTTATTGTATGCGGTAAACCATGGAACTATATGGACATAGGGTAGGGACCTGAACCCACAGAAGAGAAACAAGGAAGAGTGTGACTTGGGATTATAGCCAGGATTAAGAGGAAGGGGAGGGGAGGACTGGCATGTTTCAGATTCCCACCTGGATAGAGAAGATCAAGGCTACAATGCCTATGGGAAAACACAAGAAGAAGGCCAAAATCGACAGGCACATGTAATCTTTGGGGGGCTTGTCAGGCAAAATTTCAAATGCCTGGGGGCAGAAAGTGGGTTATGGCTTACTATGGCTTCTAGACTCTACCATTCCCTCTGACCTCCACTAACATGTCTCCTTGACTCCTGTGAATTCTTCATTTAAAACTCTCACAGACTGTTGACCTCCCACCATATCCCTTCTGACCTCTGCCTGTCCCCTTTAATACCTTTCTGTCTCCTAGAACTCCCAGCCCCAACCTGCCCTCATGCCCTAATCCCCTCTGTTCCTTGTCTCCTATAATCTCTTCTAACTGCCTTGCAAACTCTTGCAGCACGTCTTTCTTGGCCCCATCCTGTCAACCCAAATCCCTTTCTGGCTCTGATCACTCTCACTTATCCTTCCTGAAACCTCAACTAATTCACTTTCACATGTCGTTCCTATAATTGCCTCATTGTCACCCAAGCAACTGTGTCTTTGCCTCTATAAAATGCCCTACTAAGAAGATCCTCACTCAACACTTTATCTAACTTATCACCTGTAAAACCTTCATTGTCCCTTATAAAAATTCTCACCCTACGAAACTTGTAACGTCACCAATACCTCTCTGCTCATCCCAGTTATCCCTCACTTTGTCCCTATAAACTGCTCCCCCAGCGCCACATAAACTCTCACTGGGCTCCTCTAAGGCCTTCTCTGAGCACCTATGAACTCTAAGTCCCTCTCACGCCACTCACAGCCTTTTCTCTGTCACTTTATAAAGTCCTTCCCTTCCTCCCTCTAAGGCCTTGTCTTTACCTCTCCACCTAGCTTCCTGACCTTTGAGCTCCTTCTGTGTCCCTCTATTACAGCCTCTTAAAAGCTGTGCTCCTCTAAACACTAATCTAGTTAAAACACCCCTTTAGCCCATTTACGAAGCCCTCCTTGCTCCCTTATTCCCCCTCCAACTCCTTCCCACCTGTCCCCCAATAAATTCCCTCCCTGCCCCTCTCAAACACCCGCATTAGGGCATCTGCCGCTCACTACAGACAGCCTCTCCCTTACTCCAACCCGCTGGGGATTGCGGTGGATTGATTGCCTTGGAGATCATGTAGGCCCCTCCTCTTATTTTAGCTTTCTATTTCTATTGGCTGATTGGAGGTTGTCTGTGATTAGTGAGAGGCTAATACTGGCCTGCCTGCTGATTGGTCTGATAAAGTGCCAGTCCTTCCTACCCTCTTGAGTGATTGGTCAATCCAGGAAGTTGTTTTTACTACAATTTAGACTCTAAGTTTTATAAAGATTTTTATTTATTTATTTATTTATTTATTTATTTATTTATTTATTTATTTTTAGAGAGGGGAAGGGAGGGAGAAAGAGAGGGAGAGAAACATCAATGTGTGGCTGCCTCTCTAATGCCTCTTACTGGGAACCTGGCCTGCAACCCAGGCATGTGCCCTGACTGGAAACGGAATGATTTGCAGGCCAGCGCTCAATGCACTGAGCCACACCAGCCAGGCCTCAACTCTAAATTTTAGAGGGTCATTTATATATTTTGGATACAGCCCTTTTGCCAGTTGTGTGATTTGCAAATATTTTTTCATGGTGGGTAGTTTATCTTTTCATTTTTTAACAGCATTATTTGCAGAGTAAAAGTTTTTAATATTTATAGAATCTAAATTATTATTTTTATCCTTTTAAGGATGTGCTTTTGGTGTCATGTTTAAGAATTCTGCTTAACTCCAGGTCAGAAAGATTTTCTCCTATGTTTTCTTCTAATTTTTGATAGTGTATATATTTCAGATCTGTGATTCACATTGAGTTCATATTGGTATATGATGTGAAGGTTTAGTGGAGATTAATTTTTTTCGCTGAATTCCACCGAATGTCTTTCCATCGAATTTAACACTATTACCAAAAAAAAAAAAAAAAAAAAAAAAAAAAAAAAAAAAAAAAAAAAAAAAAAAAAAAAAAAAAAAAAAAAAAAAAAAAAAACCCACCAAAACCAAACAAAACAAAACAAAACAAAAAATCAAACCTTTCTCAAATAGCCTTTGGACTTCTTTTAAAAATAAATTAGCTGTATTTATGTGGGTTTCTTTCTGCAGTCCTTATTCTTCTGTTCTGTTGGTGTAGGTGTATATTTGTTTGCCAATAGCACACTGTCTTATCAATGTAACTTTACAGTGCTTCTTAAAATTGGGTAGTGTGAGTACTCCAACTTTATTTTACTTTTTCAGAATTGTTTTGACTATGCTTGTCTAGATCAACAAATCTTTTTGTATTAAAAATTTATTTTTCAATTACAGTTTACATTCAATTTTTTTCATATTATTTTTAGGTGTACAGCATAGTGGTTAGACAATCATATACTTTACAAAGTGGTCCCCTCAATATTTCCAGTACCTACTGGGTACCATATATAGTTATTACAGTGTTATAGATTCTCTATCTTGTACTTCACCTCCCTGTGACTGTTCTGTGACTACCAATTTGTACTTTTTAATCCTTTCACCTTTTGCACCCATCTCCCAATCCTCCCTCCTCTGTAGCAACCATCAGTCTGTTAAAAGAGGCAATATTTTGAAATAGAAAATACATGAAAAAAAGGCAAATATAAATATGGAGAAGTTAAGAAAAGCAAGATAAAAGCAAGGCAAATTATAAATAAAATAACACCATTCAAGTTTACTTGGTAATAATATTACTGATAATTATCCATTTTAAGACCAAAATAATGTAGATCAACAAATCTTGTTGCTCTTTTAATAGGAGTTGCATTAGAATAACATATCAATTTGGGGGAGATGTTGAGCCTTCCGATTCACGATGGTTGGAAGGTTCTCCATTTTTAAAGGCGTTCTTTTATTTCTATCATCAGCAGTTATAATTTAAATATAATAGCACATACATACACAAAATATTTTAGATTTATACCAACATACTTGATTTTTTGGATGCTATTACAATTTTTTTAAATGCTATTAAATTTTTTTGTTTCTGATTGTTCATTGCTAGTATATGAAAATGCAGGGGTTTTTTTTTTGCGTGTGTGTCTGTGTTGGTATTGCAACCTGAGATTTTGCTGACTCAATTTATTAATTCTAGGAGTGTTTTTTTGTAGATTTCTTGGGATTTTTCTACACGGACAAGCATGTCATATGCAATTAAGGTTAATTTTATTTCTTCCTTTATAATTTATGTGTCCTTTTTCTCTTTTTCTGACATCTTGAGCTGGTTAGGACTTCAGTCTGATGTGGAATTGGAGTGGTGAGAGTGGACATCCTTGTCTTGTTGTGAATTTTAGCAAGAACCCCTTCCCTTTTTGGGGGTGTAGGAAACCCAGTTCATGATAGTGTATTCTATTTATATACTTCTGTTTTTGATTTTCTAATATTTCATGAAGAAATTTTCTGTCTATGTTCACAAGAGATATTGGTTTATAGTGTTTTGTACAGAGTCTCTATCTGGTTTTAGTATTAAGATAATGATGTCCTGAGATGAATTAGGAAATATTCCCCCCTCTTCTATTTTCTGGAAGAGATTGTGTGGGAATGGTGGTATTTGTTTGGTATAATTTACCAATGAAATCATCTGAGTCTGAAGAATTCTTTTCCAGAAAGTGTTTAGTTACAAAATAAATTTCTTTAGTAGATATAAAATTACTCAGATAATCTTTTCATCCTTGACTAGTTTTTGGATTTTGTTTTAAAAAAATCATTTAATTTTCATCTAAGTTGTAAATTATACATGTAAAGAGTTGTTTGTAATGGTCCCTTGCTTTTCCTTTAATGTCTCAGGGGTCTGTAGTGATATCCTCTAACTTAAAAAATATATATATTTATTTATTTTTAGAAAGAAGGGAAGGGAGGGAGAGAAGAAAATCAATGTGTGGGAGATACATTGATCAGTTGCCTCTGGCTCTCCCCCAACTGGGTACCTGGTCGTTAACCCAGACATGTGCCCTGGCTGGTAATTAAACTGATGACCTTTTGGTTTACAGGCTGATGCTCAATCCACTGAGCCACACCAGCCAGGGCTCTCTTTCATTTTTGGCACTGGTCGTATGTGTCTTTCCTCTGGCTTTGTCAGTGTTGTGAGAGGTTTATCAGTTTTATTGGTCTTTGTAAAATAACAATGTTTGGTTTTGCTAATTCTTAAAATTGTTTTTCTTTTTAAATTTCATTGCTTTCCAATTATATCTCTTATTTCTTCTCTTTGATTTGAGTTTGTTTTGCTCTTTTCTGGTTTCTTAAATTGGAAACTTAGATGGCTAATTGGAGACATTTTTTAAAAATTAAATTTATGATGACTCCCAGCCAAGATGAGGCGTAGGTAGACACATTGTGCCTCCTTGCACAACCAAAATTAAGGACAACAAAAATTTAGAAATAAAAAACCAATCAGATCTGACAGAAAATTGAACTGTACGAAAGTCTGACAACCATTCATCCAGACCAGTAAGACAGGCGGAGTCGGCGGCTAGGCAGAGTCACCGGCTGGCAGAGAGTGGTTTTAGCAGGTAAAAGTGGTGGTTGGTGGTCCCCGGTGCACGGGTGGCGGCTGGAAGACCCTGGGAGCAGGGTGGCAACAGGCAGACCCAGTTAGCTGTGCAAGGCTGCTGGATGACTGCGGACACACATTTGCATGCAGATAAACCAGGAGAAAACAGGGAGCAAGACAGACCATGGAACCCAGGGCCCTAGTGCCAGGAAATAAAGCCTAAAAGCACCGATTGAAAATACTTGTGGGTGCTGAGGTGCCGGGAGAGACTCCCAGCCTCACAGGAGAGTTCGTTGGAGAGAATGTCAGGGTCCTAGAACGTACACAAGCCCACCCACCCAGAAACCAGCACCAAAAGGGCCCAACTTGCTTGTGGGAAGCAACAGAAGGGACTGAAATATGAGAACGGAGCAAGTGCCATTGTTCCCTCTCTGACCCCGCCCCCACATACAGTGTCACAACCCAGCGACTGGGTGGCCCGGCCCTGGTGAACACCTAAGGCTCTGCCTCTCACTGTGTACCAAGCATGACCAGACCAAAAAAAAAAAAGAAGAAAAAAAGTTCAAACGAAAGAACAGATCAACGCTCCAGAGCCAATAAATCTAGGCGACCAGGAGATAGCCAACCTATCAGATGCACAGTTCAAAACACTGGTGATCAGGATGCTCACAGAATTGGTTGATTTTGGTCACAAATTAGATGAAAAAATGAAGGCTATGCTAAGTGAAATGAAGGAAAATGCACAGGGAACCAATAGTGATGGGAAGAATACTGGGACTCAAATCAATGGAGTGGACCGGAAGGAAGAAACATCCAGTCAGACAAGAATGAAGAAACAATTTTTTAAAAATGAGGAGAGGCTTAGGAAACTCCAGGATATTTTTAAACGTTGCAACATCCAAATTATAGAGGTACCAGAAGGAGAAGAGGAAGAGCAAGAAATGGATAAGTTATTTGAATAAATAATAAAGGAGAACTTCTCCAATCTGGCAAAGGAAATAGACTTCCAGGAAGTCCAGAAGCTCAGAGAGTCCAAAGGAAGTTGGACCCAAGGAGGAACACACCAAGGCACATCATAATCACATTAGCCAAGATTAAGGATAAGGACAGAATCTTAAATGCAGCAAGAGAAAAGGAGAGAGTTATCTACAAAGAAGTTCCCATCAGACTGTCAGCTGATTTCTCAAGAGAGACCTTGCTGGCAAGAAGGGGCTGGAAAGTATTCCAAGTCATGAAAGGCAAGGACCTACATCCAAGATTGCTCTATCCATCAAAGCTTTCATTTAGAATGGAAGGGCAGATAAAGTGCTTTTCAGATAAGGTCAAGTTAAAGGAGTTCATCATCACCAAGCCCTTATTATATGAAATGTTAAAGGGACTTATCTAAGAAAAAAGAGATAAAGAAACATGTATAGTAAAACGACAACAAACTCACAATTATTAACAACTACAACTATAACAAAAACAAAACAAATGAAGCAAACAACTAGAACAGGAACAGAACCACAGAAATAGAGATCACATGGAGGGTTAGCAACAGGGGAGTGGGGTGGGGAGAGAGGGGGAAAAGGTACAGAGAATAAGTAGCATAGATGGTAGGTAGAAAATAGATGGGGGAGGGCAAGAATAATATGGGAAATGTAGAAGCTAAAGAACTTATGACCTATGGACATGAACTGAAGGGGGGAATGTGGGTGGGAGGGGGTGTGCAGGGTGGATGGGAATGAAGGGGGGAAATAGGACAACTGTAATAGCATAATCAATAAAATATATTAAAAATTAAATTTATGAGGGTGGCATTGGTTAATAACTATATGAGTTTCAAGTGTACAATTCAATAATACATTATCTGTATATTGCATTGTGTGCTTATTGCCCAATGTATACTTTCCTTTCATCACAATATATTTGACCCCTTTACCTCCACTATCTGTCTTACCATCTGGTAACCGCCACACTGTTATCTATGTCTATGAGTTTGTTTTGTTTGTTTGTTGTTTCTTTATGTTTTATGCCATACATGAGTGAAATCATATGGTTCTTGTCATTTTACTTAGACAACTCATATTTCACCATCTGACTTATTTTACTTAGCACAATACTCTCAAGATCCATCCTTGTTGACAGAAATGGCAGTATTTCCTCCTTTCTCATGACAAACTAGTATTGGATCAAAGGACAGACACTTAGGCTGTTTTCTTGTCTTGGCCACCTTGAATAATGCTGTAATGATTGTAGGGATACATATAACTTTACAAATATATGTTTTTGAAAGTTTTAGGTAGATACCCAGAAGAGGGATTGCTGGATCATAAAGTAGCTCTACTCTTAATTTTTTGAGGAATCTGCATACTGTTTTCCACAGTGGCTCTACAAGTTTACATTCCCATGAGCAGTGTATGAGGGTTCCTTTTCCTCCACATCCTCTAAAACGCTTATTTCTTGTCTTGTTGATAATAGCCATTCTAACAGGTGTGCGTTGCTATCTCATTGTCATTTTGATTTGTATTTCCCAGCTAGTGAAATTGAGCATCTTTTCATATTATCTGTTGTCCATTTATATGTACTTTTGGGAGAAGTGTCTGTTCAGGTCCTCTACCCATTTCTTACTTGGATTGTTTGTTTTTTGTTGTTGAATTGTATGAGTTTTTTACATGTTCTGAATATTAGCCCTTATTGGAGGTGTGTATGAGTGTATGTTTTTGTCTTTGCTGTGCGAAAGCTTTTTAGTTTAATATAGTGCCATTCATTTACTTTTCTGCTTACTTCCTTTGACTTTGGGACCAAATTTATAAAATCCTTCCAAAGACCAAGGTCCATAAGTTTAGTACCTATGTTTTCTTTTATGTATTTTGCCTCAAATCTTATATTCAAGTCTTTAGTCCATTTTGAGTTTATTTTTGTGTAAGTTTCAAATAGCAGTTTAGTTTTATTCTTTTGCATGTGGCCTTCCAATTTTCCCAACACCATGTTTGAAGAAGCTTTCTTTTCTTCACTGTGTTTCTGGCTTTTTTGTTGAAAACTAGTTGCCTGTACATGTGAGCTCTCAATCAGTCCTCCTGCCCTGTGTGCTGTTTATCTTCCAATACTGCAGTTTTGATTATTGTACCTTTGCAGTATAATTTAAATCTGGGAGTGTAATATCTCCAGCTTTGTTCAGGGTTGCTCTGGCTATTTGCAATGTTTTGTGATTCCATACAAATTTGATGATTTTTTTGTTTTTTGGAAAAATTCCATTGGTATTTTGATGGGGATTGCATTTAATTGTATATTGCTCTAGGCAATAAGGCGCTTTTAACTATATTGATTTTTCCAGTCCATGAACATGGAATATCTTTCCATTTATTTGTGTGTACTTCATTTTTTGTCAACAATGTCTTAGAGTTTTCACTGTATGGTTCCTTCGCATCCTTTAAATTTATACATAGGTATTTTATCATTTTTATCACAATTGCAAATGCAATTGTTTCTTTATTTCTTTTTTCATATATTCCATTATTAGTATATAGGAATACAACAGGTTTTTGTACATTGATTTTGTATCCTACAACTTTACTCTGTTTATTTTTTTCTAGTTGGTTTATGTGTGTGGTCTTTGGGTTTTCTATATGCAGAATTGTGTCACCTGTAAAAAGTGAGCTTTACTTTCTCATTCCCAATTCCTATGCCTTTAAAAGGCCTTACTACATTTATTGGGGTGACACTGGTTAATACTATTACATAGGTATCAAGTATACAATTTTATAATACATCATTTGTATATTGCATTGTGGGTTTACCACTCAAAAGTCAAATTTCCTTACATCATTATATACTTGACTTCCTGTACCCTTTACTACCTTTTCCCCACTCCCTTTTCCCTCTAGTAAACACCATGCTGTTGAGTCTTTGAGTTTTGTTTGTCGCATTGTTTATTTGTTGCTTCACCTTTATATCACACATATGAGTGAAATCATATGGTTCTTGATTTTTTCTAACTATTTCACTTAGCATGATATTCTCAAGAACCATCCATGTTGTTGCACATGGCAGTATCTCATCTTTTCTTATGGCTAAGCAATATTGCATGGTATTTATGTACCACATCTTTATTATCCAATCATCCATCAAAGACACTTTTATTTTTCCCATGTCTTGGTCATCATGAATAATGCTGTAGTGAACATAGGGTTACATACATCTTTATAAATAAATGTTTTCAAATTTTGGGGGTAGACACCCACAGGAGGTATTGCTGGGTCATGTAATAACTCTATTGATAATTTTTTGAGGCATCTCCATAGTGTTGGAGATTTCCACAGTAGGCGTACCTATTTACAATTCTACTAGCAGTGAATGAGGGTTTCTTTTTCTCCACAACCTATCCAACACTTGTTATTTCTTGTCTTGTTGATAATAGCCATTCTAACAGGTGTGAGGTGGTATCTCATTTTGGTTTGCTTTGCATTTCACTAATAACTAGTGAAGTTGAGCATCTCTTGGTATATCTGTTGGCCTTTTGTATATCTTCTAAGGGGAAGGGTCTGTTTAGGTCTTCTATCCATTTTTAAATTGGATTTTTTTTGTTGTTGATTTGTGTGAGTTCTTTACATGTTTTTTAAAAAGATTTTATTTATTTACTTTTTAGAGAAAGGGGAAAGGTGGGAGAAAGAGAGGGAGAGAAACATCAATGTGTGGTGGCCTCTAGCATGCCCCACTGGGGATTTGGCCCACAACCCAGGCATGTGCCCCAACTGGGAGTCAAACTGATGACTCTTTGGTTCATAGGCCAGCACTCAGTCGCCTGAGCCACACCACCAGGGTGAGTTCTTTATGTTTTAAATAATAGTCCATCATTGGAGGTATTATTTACAAATATCTTCTCCCATTCAGTTCGTTGTCTTTGTGTTTTGTTGATTTCTTTTGCTGTACAGAAGATTTTTAGCTTGATATAGCCCCATTCATTTATTTTTACTCTTACTTCCCTTGACTTTGGGGTCAACTTCATAAAATCCTCCCTAAGGACAAGGTCCACATGTTTTGGGTCTTTGTTTTCTTCTATGTATTTTGTTTCAGGCCTTACATTTAGGTCTTTGATCCATTTTGAGTTAATTTTTGTGACTGGTGACAAAGAGCAATATAATTTCATTCTTTTTCATTTGGCTTTCCAATTTTCCAAACACCATTTGAAGAGACTTTCTTTTTTCCTTTGTATGTTTTTGGCTTGGTTGAAAATTATTTGCCCATGTATATGTGGGTTTATTTTTGGGGTCTCAATTCTGTCCCATTGGTCTGTGTGTCTGTTTTTCTGCCAATACCACACTGTTTTTTTCTTTATTGTTGGTCAAGTACAGTTGTCTTCATTTTCACTTGACCATGCCCCCCACCCACGCATCCTTGCCTCCCACCCTTGAACCTACCCCCTTTGGCTTTGCCCATGTATCCTTTACACATGTTCCTTGATAGCCGTTCTCCTGTTATCCTCCATTATCCCTCTCCCCTCTCCTCTCTGGTTACTGTCAGTTTGCTCTCTATTTCAATGTTTCTGGCTGTATTCTGCTTGCTTGTTTGTTTTGTTGATTAGGTTCCACTTATAGGTGAGATCATATGGTATTTGTCTTTCACCAGCTGGCTTATTTCACTTAGAATAATGCTCTCCAGTGAGCAAGGATGTCTGCTTTCACACAAATAGATGGCCACTTCTATTCAATGTAGTATTGGAAATCTAGCTACATCTCCATCTTGTCCAGAAGTCACTCAATTCTCTTATTTTCATCTTGACTTCTATTCCTTGTCCTACTTCTGCTTCTACTCCTATGCCTGTGTCTTGATCTTGAGTGGGAAGAGATTGGAGGCGACATTGTCTTTCCCTGCTTCTAAATCTTGACTTCTTCTGCTTCCTGCTTTAACTACAATGATGCTTTTCATGAACCTAGATTTTGAGTGACTTCTGCCTCTTGATGACCTTCTTTCTTTGTGTTTGCATCTGCCTTCACCATTTTCAGATGAATTTAGTCGCTCTCTTCCTTTATCAGAAGAATGTTCTTTGTCATTATGTTCCTCAGACATGTGTCTCTTAGAGAATTTATCTTTGGATTCATGTCTTCTTGCCTCTTTGCTTATGCTCTGGCTCCTGTGCTTTCTTCCTTCATTATCTGACTTTCAGGTTGTTTCTCTTTACCTTGCTCATGATCTTGAATAATGGTGTTTCGAGGTTCAAGGAGAAACAGATGCATCTGAGTGCTTTTCTTATCTCTATCTGGGGATGTCTTTTCTGGGGCTGTACCACTAGTCACCATAGTCCAGAGTCCTGGCTGCTAGGGTGGCACTTCTACTTGCTGTTCTAAATACTACAGGTTGCCCTGATGCTTCACAACAGAATAAATGGCTCAGGTGACAGACCAGATGGCACAGAGGAGATGAAGCCTGGCATGTCGGAGAGCTTGCTAGGCTAGATTTCTATCTTTTATGTCCATTTCCTCCATCTGGTATGCCCTATTTATTAAGCTCTCTAATTTATTTTTCATCTTATTTATTGAACCCTTCAGCTCCAGAATTTCTTATTTTCTCATTTTTATTGTATTTTTCCATTTATTGTACAAATTACCATTTATCCTCCTTATACCTTCTTTCACTTCCACCTCCCCCCGCCCCACTCCTGGCCCTGCAATCACCACACTGTTGTCCATTTGCGTGACAGAATTTCTGTTTATTTCTTTTTTATGTTTCAACCTCTTTGATCAAGTACTCCTTTTGTTCATTGATTTTTACTTCTGAGCTCATTGGACTACCTTTCTAAGTTTTTGTTTGTAGCTCACTGAGGTTTTCTTTTTTTCATAAACACAATCTTGAATTCTCTGTCATTTATTTTCTGGAGATTTTTCATTTTCTTTCTGAACTACCTTGTTACCTTGGTTATTCATGGTATTTGATGAATTATCTCTCTGCCTGGGCATTTGAGGGGAATGATATATAATTTTTTATTGTTGTTCTATTACAGTTGTCCCAATATTCCCCATTGTGCTCCCCTGCCCTGCCCCACCCCAGTCAATCCCCAACCTGCTGTCCTTGTCCATGGGTCATTTATACTTGTTTTTTTAACTAGGCCCTTTCTATTCTTTCCTCTCTTATCCCCTTCCTCCCTTCCCTCTGGTCCCTGTCAGCTTGTCCTTTGTTTCCGTTCCTCTGGTTCTATTTTGACGTGGAGGGGTCTCTGGCATTATGGATGAGATATGAGACAAGTTCACATGGACTACCAAGTCTTGTGGAGGAAAAGGGATGGCACGTCCACTCTCTCAAGAGGAGAGCGCCCCAACCTCTGCCTTGACAAGCTTTTATTGTGTTTCTGGGTACATTATATGATGGTCCTGATTTACTATGCAGAGGTTCACTTTAGGTGGTTACCTTTTACAGAAAACAAAGGAGAGGATGCTGCTAATGGCATCACAGAAGAAGGATCTTTGCAAATGCAAAGGTAAAAGTTGTTGAGCTGGTTAGCTCATCCTTGGAAGTTTTAGCATAGATTTTAGGAAGTTACTTTAAAGATATGCAGTGAATGTTTGCTGCCTCAATTCAGGGTGTGGGAGTTTTTAACAAAAAACAAGTCTTAAAGCAGCCTAGGTACAATGCAGGCCTGATTTCCCATGGGAGAACCTATTTGTGAGCGTGGGTCCTGTCTGGGCCCACACCATGCAGAACAGTCTCCTATATTTCCCCCCTTGTTTTTAGTTAGGACTGCTATAGATCTCACAAAGCTTGCTACTTGCTGGTCTCTCACACAACCCTGGGAAAATAATTTGCAAATATGTCAAAAGTACACAGAGCATTTTTATAATCAGTAAGCAACCAGCAGTTCCAAAGATCCACATTCTCAGATTAGGCCCATCAATCATTGTCAGGCAGTAATGATCAAATAGATAACATTCAAATAACTCTGAGGGTGTCTGTCCCACTCATGATAAGACTTTACTCTTTTGGCTGGTAGGCAGACAGGACCTGTAGGAATGGAAATATATGCATACCCTCTTCCCCAAGTTAAGAGATCTACAGGGCCCTGCCAAGATCCATCTCCAAGCGAATATCTATATAAAACCTGAGGATAAGATGGCTTTGGCTCTTTCTTCTGAAAATGTTTCTCAATTGGAGTAAAAAATGATTCATTGCAATTTAGAAAATTATATGTTATCATGGCTAACATAATCAAATTTTGGAGGGAGGACTCATGACTCCCCCTTTTTCTGTTTTTTAAGAAGATTTTTAAAAGTATGATGAGCCTGTTCTACAATTGCCTGACCAGTTAGTTAGATTGTAAGGTATTCCTGTTTTATGCTGTATATTCCAACACGGAAGAAAAACCTGAGTAGAATAGGCAAGCTATCCAGGGCCATGACCAGTTTTAATTTGCTGAGGCCGTCCTAAATGACTAAAGGCCTCCAGTCAATGGGCTTGTATATTTTTAGCAGATTCTCCTGTTAAAGCAGATGCATGTAGAACATTAGAGTAAGTATCAATAGAAATACAAATGTGTTTGAATTTTCCAAAGGGACCGTAATGAGTGACATCTGTTTGCCAAATTATTGAGAACTTAGTCCTTTAGGATTAACTTCTGTAGATGGGGGTGCTTTGCTAAGGGCTTGGTAATTAGGACATTCTTTAATAATTTGCTTAGCTTGGGAGTGAAGAATATTAAATTGTTTTTGGAATGCTTGGCTATTTCTGCAAGCTGCAATGAGTTTGAGCAGCAAGTTAATTGCTCTGTTGTTCTCAGGGCCTGGTAGTTTCCAGGTTCAGAGTTTTCAAGGAAAGTGGGAAAGATGCGGGGTGCTCTACCTAAATATGTTTTAGACAAAAATGGTTGCACACCAAGGGCCTTTTTTGACTTGATTGACTAACTGTTTCCTCCAGGAGAATAGCCAGTTCTTCCCCAAGGAAATGATCAGTGTTTACAGGTACTGAGTTAAAAAATGGCACTTAGTCTTCTGTGGAGAAGGGCTACTTCTCCCTGGGCAACAGTATACTTGTATTTCATTTTTACAATAAAGGGTCACGGCTCCGGCATAAACAAGGATGATTCTTAATATTTCTTTAATATGTCACACCCCCATCCCACTGATAGCATGCTTTAGACTGACAAATTTATGAATTCATAACTTTCAGAAACAGTTTTTTCTCCACTGGCAAATACATTTACTTTTTGTGTGTTAGATCTTATTGACTACTGCATTCCTTGAGTGCTCAGAAGTGAACTGTCTCATTATCTAGTGCCCTTGACAACTTTAGGGAGGCTGGAGAAGAGGGAGGGAGGATACTATTCTTGGCACAGCTTGTTCTGAGAACAAAGCAGTCCCTGAGCCTTTAGAAGGAAAATTCAGAGTGGTTAAAAGACACATTTTCTCATTGTTTTTCTTCCTGCTCTTTCTACAGTTTGCGGGAAGTGAGCTCCTTTTCCTTCTTTAAACAATCAATTTAAATTCTTTCTCAGTAGAATCCTTAAGATGTAATAACATTAGAGATCTTATTCTATTTACCAGAAGTTTAGCAAAATATTTTGAGACTGAACTGTTCCATTCAAAACAAAAACAAAAACAAAATTCAAGCAAACCAGTATTTTCAAATTAAATCCTCTAAAGGATGGAGTGAAACACTAACCTTAGAGTCTTATTCCACACCATCTGGTATTATTTCAATTTCTGCCCAACTTTTTCCTAAATAACTAAGTTTAAAGATCCCTTATCAGGGAGACATTCAGCAGCCCGAAAAAGCAGCTGAATTAGCTTAAAACATTGCTCTTGTTCCCCAGAGAGCCCATTCCCCATGGGTGAAGATTTGCAGAAAACTTCAAAGAAACTCTTTAACAAACAGAACCTTTTTCTGAAATTCCTCCTGCTGCAAGCACAGTGATTACAAAAGCAGTCTCAATTTTGCTTTTTCTCCACTTGCACTTTTAAATCCTTATGCAGGTGGACAGAGAGAAAAGGCAAAACTGAAGGGATCACAAGAGGTGGCTTAAAAGAAAGAATTTGCTGAGATGCTTGTAAATTGTCCTGTAATTAGTCAATGTTTTTATAGATGATTAAAGGGAAAATCTTTGTTCTTTCTCCCAAGCCTAGACCTAGCTGTGGGTTATGTCATGGCGATGGACTCATGGATGTTTACAGTGTACCTTATGGCTCTTAACTGCTTGATGCATGCCCGTGAGGTTGCGGCAAATACTTGGAAGAGAGAGCAAGGCTCCTGTTTCCTAAAGAAGGTACAGTTGCAAAGCAGTCACAAGACAGGGTGACCTAGGAAGAAAACCCTTTTCCTCTGAAATCCAACACACCCTATGACCTAACAGAAAAGCACTTGGTGTCGTCGACCCTTACCTGGGCTGATGCACACGTACTCGAACCAAGTTGGTATGTTATCCACAACGATGGCTCATGGCCCTGGGTTCCTGTTCCTGGGTGCCAGCTGATGTAGACCCTGGCTTGTGGGGTCTGCTACATTGTGGATGAGATATGAGACAAATTCACATGGACTAACGAGTCCTGTGGAGGAAAAGGGATGGCACGTCCACTCTCTCAAGAGGAGAGCTCCCTGATCCCTGCCTTGACAAGCTTTTACTGCTTTTCTGGGTACATTACATGATGGTCCTGATTTACTATGCAGAGGTTCACTTTAGGTGGTTACCTTTTACAGAAAAAGGAGAGGATGCCGCTAATGGCATCACAGAAGGATCTTTGCAAATGCAAAAGTAAAAGTTGTTGAGCTGGTTACACTCATCATTGGAAGTTTTAGCATAGATTTTAGGAAGTTACTTTAAAGATATGCAGTGAATGTTTGCTGCCTCAATTCAGGGTGTGGGAGTTTTAGCAAAAAGCAAGTCTCAAAGCAGCCTAGGTACAATGCAGGCCTGATTCCCCATGGGAGAACCTATTTGTGGGCATGGGTCCTGTTTGGGCCCACACCATGCAGAACGGTCTACTATTTTGTTTGTTTGTTTTGTTCATTAAGTTCCTGTCATAGGTGAGATCATATGGTATTTGTCTTTTGCCCCCTGCACAATACTCTCCAGTTCTGGCTGTGCTATTGTGAAAGGGTAGGAGTTCTTTCTGTCTGTTGCGTAGTATTCTATTGTGTAAATGTACCAATGTTTTCCCGTACAGTTGGGTCCCTTTTCATTTTGATGATGTTTTCTTTAGCCATGCAGAAGATTTTTTAATTTGATGTAGTCTTTTTTGTTTATTCTTTCCTTTATTTCCCTTGCCCTAGAGGTTGTATCAGCAACAATACTGCTGTGTGGGATATCTGAAATTTTATTGCCTATAGTTTCCTCGAGGACTTTTATGGTTATCACAGCTTATGTTTAAATCTTTCATCCACTTTGAGTTTATTCTGGTTTATGGTGTAAGTTGGTGGTTGAGTTCCATTGTTTTGCAGGTACCAGTCCAGGTCTCCCAGCACCGTTTGTTGAAGAGGCTATTTTTACTCCGTTTTATGCTCCTGCCCTCTTTGTCAAATATTAATTGACCATAGAGACATGAGTTTATTTGTGGGCTCTCTATTCTGTGCCATTGATCTATGTGTCTGTTCTTATGCCATACCAGACTGTTCTGATTACAGTCGCCTTTGAGTATTTGATGTCTGGTATTGTAATTCCTCCTACTTTGTTCTTCTTTCTCAAGATTGCTGTGGCTATTTGGGGTCATTTTTGGTTCCATATAAGTTTTTGAAATATTTGTTCTAGATCTGTGAAATATGTCATTGGCATTTTAATAGGGATTGCATTGAATCTATAGATTGCTTTGGGTAGTACAGACATTTTAATGATGTTGATTCTTCCAGTCCATGAACATAATATATACTTCCATTTGTTTGTGTCTTCCTTAATGTCTTTCTTCAGTGTGATGTAGTTTTTCTGAGTACAGGTCTTTTACCTCTTTGGTTAAGTTTATTTCTAGGAACTTTTTATTTTTCTTGTCATTATAGTAAATGGGATTTCCCCCTAGTTTCTGTTTCTGACAGTTCATTGTTGGCGTACAGAAATGGCTTTGATTTCTGAATATTAACTTTGTATCCCACTGTTTTGCCAGATTCACTTATTGGATTGAGTAGTTGTTTGGTGGAGCCTATAGTACACTATCATGTCATCTGCAAATGACAATTTACTTCCTCCTTTCCGATCTGGATGCCTTTTATTTCTTTTTCTTGTCTGATCACTGTGGCTAGAACTTCCAATACTATGTTGAATATAAGTGGTGAAAGTGGACATTCTTGTCTTTTTCCTGATCTTAGGGGGAAAGCTTTTAGTTTTGGCTTATTAAATATGATGTTGACTGTGGGTTTCTTGAATATGGCCTCTGTTATGTTGAGGTATACTCTATTCCCAGTTGCTGAGCATTTTTATCATAAATGGGTGCTATACTTTATCAAATGTTTTTCTGATATGAACATGTGATGCCCCAGAGAAATATTTCATGGTCTGCTGACCCTGGGTATATTGCAATATTGGGGTCCATGTCCCAATCACCCAGGGCACTATTTGCAGGTTTCTCTCCCCTCTTGTCCCCAAAGGGCAACAAGAGCCACCCAACATATGTGGGGGACCTTTATCTCCCAAGGTCATGTCCTTACAGCTGTTTGCCCTTGCTCCGGGCCCTTGGGTACAGGCAAGAGAATATTTCCTTGTTTTCCCATTGTCTTGTTTTAGCAAAGTGTATCCCTTGACCGTTTCAATGACTAAGGGTCACCCATAGGCAGCACATAGGTGCTCCAGCACAGCAACCACTACCCCTTCATCTGATGCATGCCCACATGCATGACCACATACATCCCTTTGAACTAGGCAGGGGACCCATCACATCAACC
The DNA here is from genome assembly GCA_004024845.1 of Tonatia bakeri. Lineage (NCBI taxonomy): Eukaryota > Metazoa > Chordata > Mammalia > Chiroptera > Phyllostomidae > Tonatia > Tonatia bakeri. The sequence goes on from PVIA01014300.1 coordinate 24,801, forward strand.
TGTCATTGGATCAGTGGTATTTGTCCCTGCACCACCTGTCCAGTAGTTCCCACAGGCCTCTAGGGATGCTCTTGTGAACAGGCAAACCAGGCCTCACAAGCTTCCTGTACCTCTGCTAAGGTGACGGGTAACCCCTAAGCTTTTATAATAGACCACATGGTCTTCTTTCCAGCAGGTAAGAGGCCATGGTGTAGCCACTGGGCTACTTCCCTTCCTGAGGGACTGGCAGGTACCATTTCTAGCCACTGCACCTTGGCTACAGTGTCAGCTCATCATTCCCAGGAGAAGTAAGGGGTGGATGCCCAGTCACATGTTATACAGTGATTAGCTTCTGGTAGCCCAATTCCCAGAGGTCTTTCCACAAGGCCTGTCCCCATAATGGCCTATGTATAACTATCCATTTATTTGCATGCCATGTAGAGATCCATCACATTAGTTTCCAGTACACTGTTCAACTATCTGTGCAAATAGTCTAGGGCAGTGCTTCATTTGCAGCCACCAGCCACATGGTTCACAGTTCTGCCCTCTGGCTACTCTGACCTACTCCAGGATTAAGTCAGACTGTGTCTGTTTAACTGCCATCACCCTTTGTGGGGACAGCAACTGAACTGAGGCATGCTCAGCATGCCCCCGCAAATACTGCTTTCCCCCACAGTGGTCTGCAGCCACAGTTCTTGGAGCACATTAATGCCCAGGGTATACTTAACAATGAGGGACACATAAACAGTATACTCATGGTGGGGGTGGGGGCAGTCGCCTAATATCTGAGGAGAGCCGCGTGTCCTTCACTTTTTCTGATCCCTGTCCATTCCTGCAGACGTGTTCCTTGGCCCTCCCCCATTCAAATGTCCAAAGGATATCTCCTCCCTCTTCTTGGGAGGTTGGCACAGCCATATAGTCCTCGAGAAACTCTATGGGCCTCTCAGTTTACACTCCCGGTTTTTTCTTTAATGCCTTCCTTTTCTGGGGCCACAGGAAACGTTGTTCAGCTTGCAGCCACTCGGGGTCGCTCTTTAACTGTGAGACAGAGGGAACTTAAGACATTGTACTTCCCACTGCGGCTGCATTTCTTCGTTGGGTGGGGTCCCTTGGGCTGCCCGTCCACCTTTGCGCTAGAGCACTCTTCTGGCCAAGTCACTCTCGGCAACTTTGTTCCATGTGTGCAGGGCGGGGAGGGAAAGGGGACCACAAGCGGCCCAGATCCGGACTGCCCCCAGGCACCATAGGCTGCTGTGATTTCATCTTCTGTATTAGGACTGGCCTGGCGGAGCCTGCAGGGATCTCAGTTCCTTCCCTTCCCCTCTTCCCCCAGTCATTCACTGCAACCTAGGAGGGGGATGGCGCTCCTCTGCCATTTGGAGGTCTTCCTCTAGGGCATGAACCCGAGTCTCCAGGGCTTCCTCTCTTCCGTGGAGTTCACATGAACTTCTCTGCTTCGCAAAGTGCAATCTCCATCTCAGCACGCAAAGCTGAGAAACAAAACAAAACAAAACAAAACAAAACACCCAGCCCGCAGCCTGTGTCCACTCGAGCGCTTGGCTTCTCTGTGGTCTCCCCTGCACCCGCAGGGCCTTCTCTACTGCGTGGGGTGCGCCGCTAACATGAGGCCAGTTCTAGGGGGGAGCCCGTGCTTCCAGGAGACTTTGGATACCACATACCGGTGACCCGCCACCTTTCCAGGCCGCTCTCTGGGGTTCCCGAGGGCTACTCCACATTCATACCATACTGTGACAAATCCTGCCAGTGGTGCCAATTGTCTTACAATGCCAGACAGGTTCACATGGGATTCAGGATTTGGGCAGACGGAAGAATATACGTGGAGCCACAGGGATGTCTGATACACCTTTATTTTGGGGTGGGGCGATTCATACATGCTGCAAGCCACGTGTCACACCACAGGAAGTCCCAATTTCCTTATATACGAAATGCACACAAAGCCAGAAGAGTCCAAGGTATTATATGACAAAGCATGATTCTGTGCATGTGGGCCCATTCTCAAGGTTATGGGTTGTACTGCTCATCGGCATGGTGAGGGAGCCTGACCGGCTCCATTCCCCTACACTAGTGTCTTCTCAACTTTTTAAAAAATATTCTCACTTGTGCTTAGTTGCTCCAAGCAAACTATTCACAGAGGCTGATTATCAAGTCACTGAAAACTCAGAATCAACTTCTTTAAGAAATAACAGCTGAGCAGTATTGGTAATATCTGTCATCTCATCACGAGCTAAGAAAAATCATTACAAGTCATTTGCCTCTTTTTATTGTGGCAAAATACACATAGACGTTACCTTTTAACCACTTTTAATTGTACAGTTCAGAGGCATAAGTACATTCACACTACTGTACAACCATCACCGCCATCATTCTCCAGAAATTTTAAATGATCTTAAATGAAACTCTATACCAGTTGACAAAAAATAACTCATTTCCCCTTTTCTGTAGGCTTTGGCACCACTTTTTTCCCTCCAGCTTTACTGACATATTAATGGCATTATTATTTTATTTTACAAAATAGCAACATTGTGTCACTTTAGGTGCACATTGTGTTAATTTGGTTTGCTTTTATATATGCAATATTATTGCCACTGTAGTGTTAGCTAGAACCTCTATCATTACAGATAATTACCATTCCTTTCTCATGGTGAGAACACTTAAGATCTTCTCAATTAGCAACTTCACTCACATAACAGTATTGTTATCTATAATCACAACTATGCATTAAATGTCCAGAACTTACTTATCTTCTGACTGGAAGTCTATACCCTTTGAACAACGTCTTCCCATAATTCCCACCCCACAACCCCTGGCAACCCCAATTCTACGCTTTTTTAATGAGTTCAACTTTTTTAGATTCCATGTATCATTTATATCGGATAGTACTTTGTCTTTGTCTGGTTTATCTCACACAGCATAATGTTGCAAATGGCAGAATTTTAACTTTTCTTTTTTTTGCTTTTATTTATTTATTTATTTTT
>PVIA01014301.1:0-27772 GCA_004024845.1 Tonatia bakeri
CTCCTCATTTTTTTGAATTCTTGTTTCTTCATTCTTTTCTGTTTGGTTGTTCCTTTCTTCCTTCTGGTCCACTCCATTGATTTGAGTCCCAGTTTTCTTCCCCTCACTATTGTTTCCCTGTGCATTTTCCTTCATTTCTCTTATTGTAGCCTGCATTTGTTCATCTAATTTATGTCCAAAGTCAACCAATTCTGTGAGCATCCTGATCACCAGTGCTTTGAACTGTGCATCTGATAGGTTAGCTATCTCTCGGTCACTTAAAAAAATTGGCTCTGGGGATTTCAATTCTGTTTGAGCCATCTTTTTTATTTTTTATTTTCCTTTGGTCTGGTTGCAGGTGTTACGTATGGGCGGTGGAGCCTTAGGTGTTCACCAGGGCGGGGCACCCCAGTCTCTGGGTTGTGACGTTGTATGTGGGGGCGGGGTCTGAGAGGGAACAATGGCGCCTGCTCCACTCTCTCTAGGACTTCTGTCCCCTCCACTGCCTCCCACAAGCAAATTGAGCCCTTCTGGTGCTGGCTCCCAGGTGGGTGGGCCTGTGCACTTTCTAGGACTCTGTGGGTTTCCCCGAGGAGCCTCCTGTGAGACTGAGAGAATCTCCCGGCCTCAGCTCCCTCAGGTGTTTTCAGTTGGTGCTCTTAGACTTTGTTTCCCTGCGGTGCTGGGTTCCTGGGCCGCATGATCCGTGTTGCTTCCCGTTTTTGCTTAGTTTGTCTGCATGTGAATGTGTGGCTGTGGACAGCCAGCCGCCCTGCGCCCCTCACTGGGTCTGCTAGTTGCCTCCCACGCCCAGGGTCCGCCACCGGTCCGCCAACTGTCTTCTGTGCCCTGTGTGCTGCGCCTGCCAGCCAGTGATTCTTCCCGCTGGGACCCCTCTCTGTAGGCCTCCAACTCCACCCCTCCTTACTGGTCTGGATGTACGGTAGTCCGACTTCCATTCAGTTTATTTCTCTCTGTTCTGGTTGTTTTTTGTTTCTCAATTTTTGTTGTCCTTAGTTTTGGTTGCGTGAGGAGGCACAGTGCGACTACCTATGCCTCCATCTTGGCCAGAAGTTCTCCAAGTAATTCTTAAATTGTCTTTTAAAAAGCCCATTTTTCTTTTTAAATTTATTTTTATTGTATCTTTTCCATTACCATTTAGTCCCCTTATACTCCCTCCCCCCAACAATCACCACACTGTAGTCCATGCCCGTGAGTCCTTTCTCATTTTTGCTCAATCCCTCCACTGGCTAACCCCACCCCCATCAGAGCTGTCATCCTGCTCTCTGAGTCTGTCTCTATTTTGCTTGATAGTTCAGTTTCCTCATTAGATTCCACATATGAGTGAAATCCCATGGTATTTGTCTTTCTCTGACTTGTTTATTTCACTTAGTATAATGTTCTCCAGGTCCATCCATAAGGTTGCAAGAGGTAAAATTTTCTTTTTTACAACTGAGTAGTATTCCATTGTGTAAATGTGCCATAGTTGTTTTGTCCACTTATCTGCTGATGGAACTTGGGCTGCTTCCAAATGTTGGCAGTTGTAAATTATGTTGCAGTGAACATAGGGGTGCTTATATTCTTTTGAATTTGTGTTTCACATTTTTCTAAAAAGGATTTAACTTCTCAATGTAAACCTTCAAATTTTCTTTTTGACAGTTCATTTGGGAAACACAATAAGTAAGAGGAGAGCCTATTTTTATTGGAAACATGAGCTTTTTCCTTTTTGATTTAGTGATAAATCATTTATTCTTCTGATTTATAAGCATATTTTACATATACTGATTAATACATCAAATGTATAATATGAGAGTTCCCTTAAGAATGTTAAGACCACATGTGTTAAACTCAGCTATACATTATATTGGGCTATTAGACAAATGTCACTTTAATACAATACATACATATTTTTCTTTTACTGACAGAAGAACATGCCTTTCAAAAAATATTTTATTGGATGAAACTTTCTTATCCTCATGAAAATGTTGGTTCTTGAATATAATTTATTATGCCTTTTAAAATTGTTTGATAAAAGCATTGGTACATTATAAATACCTGTAAAGAAAATATAGTTTAAAATTTTGAGGGAAATATTATATAATTTTTCTCTTTTACATTTTCACAAAAATTCACACAGGCACTAAGAAAGACTGACAAAAATATTTTTTTGTCTGAACAATATACTCCAGGTTGGAAACATTCAAACGTGACTTTATTTAAATATTAAAGCTTCTCTAGAGTGAACCTTTGGCTACAATCCAATGAACTGTTTGGGGTTTTAACCAGGAAAAGATATTGTTAGAAGAATGAAAAAGAAAGCTTCAGACAGTTAGCACTAGGCTAGGAATGAGGAAAGGATGAGTTTTCATTTATTATTTTTATTGGGCTCTCTAGGCCTTAGCTTTGTTTTTAGTTGAAAATTTGTCTCATAACTCCCTGGTCCTTTTCAGTTTTAACACTTTTGATGTGCCACAATTTTCAAAATTCTATCTAACATTCCATACCAAACAGCATGGGAAACTTCCAAGAACAATGTGATACTACAGTTCTTTTAGAACATTCTGAAAGCTTCATGGGTAATGCTCTGGAATTACCCTTATTCTGCACAAATTCATATTGTAGAATAGGGGGTGAAATTTTGTCTTACTAACCACATTTCAAACCAAAGCAATCGACAGACTCTAGTGTTCTCTTCTTAGTCTAGTTCATGTGTAGCCTGATAAAGTTGAGACTTTGTGGAAGAATTGCAAACAGCACACCCCATGGGAGAATGCCACTGCAGACTACTAGAGCTTTTGTGAGCATAGACAGAGTGGGCAGCTTGTGGGGTGGCAGTAATGAATTAGAAGAAATGGACATCCAGGGCTGGTGAGATGAAATGAACATGTCAAACTAGGTATCAGAGGTACTTTCGGGACATTAAAATACCATTTTGGGGGCCAATAAATTAATGAAGTCATGGAAAATTCTCATAATTATTATCACTCAGATCCTGTCTGAAAGAAGTGGAAGATTTTTTTAATGCATTTACACTTTGAACATGTTCATTTCGTGCAACAGCGGGCAAAATAAAATGCCTATTGAGCGCTCACCAGGGAGGTGGCTGCTGGAAGCAGCACAGAGCAGAGCACCTTGGGGACCGGGCATTCAAGTCTAGCCAGGCAGCTGGTACTTAGCTCCAAGCAACTGTCGCCACAAGGGAAGATGGGCCTGTGAATCAGGTTTTATGTTAAATCTCCTATTTTCAATAATCACTCACATTTTAAAAACATTTTACATGCCAGACAAAATCTGCCTGAAGAACAAATGGGGTCTGTGGGCTGCCAACTTGTGTCCTTTGAGTCAAAGCTTGAAAGCAATTTGACAAGAATTTGGATACTATTCAGCTGTAAGGTTGGGGAACAGCCTTTCGTGTCAAGGAATGATCACTTAGTTTCAAAGATCCTGAAAGACCTATTCTAATGGATACAATTTTAAAAACAAACACCACCTCCTACTGGCTGTTCCCATATGAATATTTTCCTGTTATTAGGTTGGTTCTCTGTGTTATGAGTGGCTTTCTGTTACTATTGCTAAAAAAAAAAATTATGGATAGGATTTAGCCAAGTCCCAAGTGTAAGTTTGTTCTAAGAATGTAGTGTAAATTAATTCTCTCAGTATTTGTTAATAGTTTGTGGCTAAGATGAGTGAGGAGAAAGAACCTTGAGAAGGGGAAACAGGAAGACCAGAGCACAGAGGGTGAGCTGCAGTCACAATCAGGCCCTCGGAGACCTGCTGTGTGGCATGCCAGGCAAGGGATGTTCCAACATGCTCAAACCGGGCAACACAGACTATGACACCCATTTATGGATCTAAGTAACCCAGCTTCCCCTCCCCCCAAATGACCAGATGGTCATGCCCTGAATAAGTAGTACTTTGGAGTAGAAAAGATAGGGTCTGGGTCTAATTGTGAACTTTCCAAATCAGAAACTTTCCAAAGCCTTCTTTGGCATCAAAATTTAAAAAACCACAGGACAAAGACAGAGGACAGTTACCAGAACACTTTCCTTCCTCTCATTCCTTGCAGGTTACTTTTTAAATTAATCTATTGCCCAGCTTATGACTTTTCTTTTGAGAGATGAAATGGGAGGACCCAAGAAGCTGGTCTAATGTGGTTTGAGGACCATGTGTGAACTGTGGCTCTAGAAAGAACAAACACTTTACTTGTGCCAGCAGAGAAGAGATGCTTTGAAACAGCTGCGATCCATTCGGGAAGTTGGATTTACTATATGAGGTCATCTCTTTTAAATGTCCAGTTTGAGGAAAAAAGGAAAAGTGTCACCAAGGATATTATAAGCATAAGAATCAATGACAAAAACAGCTACCTCAAGCACAGGCAAAATCTAAGGGAAAGGAGCATGAATATTTCCAACTCAGGACCACAGACTTATTTTAATTTTCCTCCTTCAGAATGTCCACCAGAGCTTGCAGCAGGCGGTCGTCTCTGTGCTTATAAGGTTTGGTGTTATAGAAAACATCGACATAGTCATTATATAGACTGTCATCAGCGTCTTTAAGCTGGGAAGGTTTGTTCAGCTTTTCCAGGGCTTCATAGAAATTTTCATAAGGGATGTTGACCTTTGCACTTGGAGACTTTGTTGGTGATTGCTTTGGTGGTGAGTTTTTGCTGAAAGCACTTTGTAGGAGTCGCAGCATGGCCTGGGAGGGGGCATCCTCCACCAGCTCAGCCCTGCTGTTTCCCACACCACCGCTGGGGCTGCTTTTTGCAGTCAGGGGGTTTTCCTTCAGTTTCTCTTCCAAGGGCTGCTCCTAAAACACAGAAATCCACCAACAAAGGGAAGAGGCTCATTTTCAGTGCTGAGCAGGCCCGCTGCAGCACCTGCCCCTGCTTCCCCTTGAGAGGCAGTCAAAGGGCAGAGAAAATATGAGACTTAGAGTCACACTAACTCAGGTACCCAGGGCAGTTTTTAAATTGTCTTTAACTTCACTTGTAAAATGGTAATAAGAATGCCTCCATTTCTGGTAGATTTGAAGACTAAAATTAGGTTGTTAAGTGCTTGTACTTATTGGTATCCTTCACTTTGATTAAGTGGAGTTCAAGTTAGGGAATTTAATAATTTTGAATTGATTAGTTTTAATTTCTAAATTCTAGATGAATTAATAAATGAATAAAACAGTAGAGTTTCATCCTATAGAAAATAACTTACCACACCCACTCCCTTTCTTCCTTACTCATGTTTAACTCACTCCCCGCCAAAAAGTTAGGGGCAACTTCACTCACCACATTGTCAACTACAGTTAAAAAAAAAAAAAAAGCATGCCAAGAAGAATGTAGCCACACAGACCTCCCCTGACTCTGTCATCTTCTCCACCCCTCTTCTGTCGTTCTGCACGGTGTTGTAGGAGGTGTACACACGAGGCTGCTTCATGTGCTCTGGCTGAGAGGAGGTCCCATGCAAAATCAGCTTCCAGCTCACAATTCTCCCTTCATTTTGCATTCTCCCGGACTGAGGGATAAGCATACATAACTTTAGTGTGTGTTCTGAAAAACATGAGACAAGCTCCTTCAAAATATCTATAAAGGATTTTAGAGTTAAAATTTAATTTAAAATTTCTGTGCATTCCATGTGTAGAGCTCTGTGTAAAAAGAAATAAATCACTGGGGAGGGGGTTACATGGTGATGGAAGGAGACTTGACTTGGGGTGGTAAACTCACAATGCAACATACAGATGATGTGTTATAGAACTGTACACCCAAAACCTATGTAATTATATTAAAAATGTCACTCCAATAAGACAAAAGAAAAAATTTAAAAAGAAAAATAAAGGAGCCCTGACCCAGTGGCTCAGTTAGTTGGAGTGTCATTTCATACACCAAAAGTTTGTGGGTTCAATCCCTGGTCAGGGCACATGCCTAGGTTGCAGGTTCCATCCCCATTTGGGGCATGTACAGGAGGCAACCGATCGACGTTTCTCTCTCACATGGATGCTTCTCTCTCTCTCTCTCTCTCCTTTCCTCGGTCTCTAAAATCAATAAACATATCCTCAGGAGAGGGTTTTAAAAAAGAAGATAGTAAAAGAAAAAAAAGGGAAAATAAAGAAATCACTGGATTTACTACTGGCATGAAAATATGACAGTTTACAGGCTTGAGGATTCAAAAAGCAATTGGTTGCTTTATTTAATTAAAAAATCTGAACTCTCGGGCAGGGGAGAACAACTGGGGAAAATGGGAACAACTGTAATTGAACAACAATAAAAATTTTTTTTAATTTAAAAATTAGGAAAGCAGAACTATATTAACCTCTTTTTTCCAAAAAAGATTTTATTTATTTATTTTTAGAGAGAGGAGAAGGGAGATAGGGAATGAAACATCAATGTGTGGTTGCCTCTCTCATGCCCCCCACGGGGGACCTGGCCCACAAACAGGCATGTGCCCTGAGTGGGAATCAAACTGGTAACCCTTTGGTTTGCAGGCCAGCTCTCAATCCACTGAGCCACACCAGCCAGGGCTAACCTCCTTTTCTATATGGGGTGTGTTCTTAAAAATTTAACTGTACCTTCTATAAACAGAATTATATTTACCAATTACCAACTTGTGGAAACATTCCATTGGGGGGAAAAAGTCAGCCTCTATAAAGAATTACCAATAGCTTTCAACATTAATTAGCCCTTAAAAACTACATTACAGAAAGAGTAATACTTTTCAGAGGCTCAAATACTAAGTTAAAAGTAATGTGCTGAAATCTAAAATATCTAAAAAAGTACTTAAAAGTATAGAGTCAAATTCTGCAGACTTATCTTGGTAAACAGGTTTTCTTAGTTTCCTGGTGGTGAAACTGAGTTAGAGTGGAGGCTGTGTCCATGAACAGGCCCACCTACGAATAACATTTTCTCATTCTCCCTATGAGAGCAGGAATTTTTACCACTTCCATTTCTCAATTACAATTTTAGCTATCTTTAGGAGAAAGCTATTCTCAGAGAAAAAAGTAGCAATAACTGTAAGATTTATATTAATTTAATTGACATCTTCAGAAATTTAAAATCATGTCTTTAAAAAAGTTATTTAGACATTGAAATCTGATGTTGCTAATATTTATAGCACATCTTTCTCAGGAGAACTCAGACCAAAAAACCCTTTTATTTATATGCTCACCTATAGAAAATACTGGTGAAATGATGCAAAAATAAATAATTCAGCTGTATAATTCAGCTATATAAGTATTTGGCTTTTTGCTCAGACAACTCCTTGCTTTATTTTTAGGGATGTATAGTATAATTATAGACTGTTAGTAAACAGAGTGGAAGAGAAATGCTTTTTACTTTGTTTCATAACTGAAGCAAAACAAAACAAACTCATGGTAAATAAGCTGTCTTGTCTAATAAGTAAGCTACTTCTAAATAGCCACTGCAGTAAATATTTGTAATAGTTCCCTCATGTGACTCCAGCAGAGCATCATAAGCAGAGTTGGTCTAGCATTTAACCGTGTTCGTGAATATAGCTCATTCTGGTGAGTAGGTCATGTGGCAGGTTACGCTCTGACATGGGAACGCTTGGATTTGTCCCACAGCCTGTCACACTGTAGATCAGGGTATCTTCTCTTCCTTCTTCTGTGGCTGGTGCCTAATCTTTTTTTTTTTTTTTTAAATCTATGTAGCCAAGTAGGCAGGACTTGAAACACTACATCTTTTCTTTACTTCAACTAAGGAGTAATCAAAGTTCCTTGGAGCCCTTATTAATGATGACCCCAACCTTAAAACTCCCTCAAAGTGTTTAAGCTTATGATTGTGTAGCCTTTTCTTCTTTCTTACCATGTCTGCAATTCGCAAAGTCCAGGTGCCTATTGGATTCTCTCCCCACGTGTGAACAGACATGAAGTCCCAATTTTTAAAGCCATTAGGAGATGTGTCCCGCTCTCTTTCAGCCAACAGAACAGTGTTGGTTCCTATTTTCATACAAGAAACACAAGTTAATAAATGTCCTAACAGTTCTGATAGCACACACTCTAGCATCTGATAACTGAAAATGAAAGCTGGGAGAGATTACCCTCCGAATTTTCCTGTTGAGTATAAAACCAGGATAGAGACCTTCACAAGAAAAAAAATGTTTTTATCTATAGGACTTTGCACATTATCCAACATAAGTTCTCAATAAATAATGTGGAAAAATAAATAATGAATGACTATATTAAAGTTTGTTTGAATAAGGAGAACTCAGAACCATATCTACAAACTATTGTATATTAAGTAAGAGTCAAAGACCTAAAATACACTTTAATGCAACTATCATTTTAAAATTTAAGAGGAAATTTTGAAAATTTAATAGGTAACTGCATCTATCATCTTGTATACACATAAAAATAAAACTATATTAATTTAATCTTTTATCAAATAAAACTAGTTTTCAAATTCAAACTTTCTGTAGACCAGTAAATACTATTTCTAAGTGAAAGGATCAAGTGAAAAGGCCATCAATAAAAAAGCGTTCCACCAATGTTTCAGGCCAATTCCAAGATGTCTGGAAAATGTAACTCCAAAATTAACAGAATCTACTCTAAACCTCTAAGAAGTTCATATCCAAGAAGATTATAGAGATAGCTCATCTTTCCTCACATATCACCTATAGACACTGAATTTAGTCAGACATTGAATCCTACAAAAACATGAAAGTGTTGAGATAGTTTCTCCTGGCTGGATTGTGGTTTGTGTTCATAAGCTCTTTCCCATCCAAGATCTCACTGGAATTAGTACCCTCTCAGGAAAAGCGAATGCCCAAAACATCATATTGTATGTCCTTAATCATATCATTATGGAAAATTTGTTAGTCTTCACAACCCTCTTTCATGGATCAGAATTCTCAGTTTTTCAGTTGATTCCTTGGATGTGTCTGATGTACCTGTCAGCTTTATTAATTAATTATTAGAGTAATTATAAATGATAAGAGTAATTATCACTAATGTGCTATCTGAGAAAAAAGGATGGCAGATCAGTGACCTAAGAAATGAATACAATTTGAAAATGAGTGTTAAGGTATTAATTAAACTCCAGAAAGGCTTATTAATTAAAGGTATTATTTGAATAGACCTCACTCTTTGCTTATCTAAGGACCAGTGGGAATGAGCAGGGCAGAATTCTAATGTTAACAAAAAGCACTATATATATATTTAACCCTCACCTGAGAACATGTATTTATTGATTTTAAAGAGACAATAAGAGAGAGAGGGGGAAATACTGATGTGAGAGAGAAACATCGATCAGTTGCTTCCTCTACATGCACCAACCAGGGATTGAACCTAGGAACCTAGCAACCTAGGTATGTACCCTGACCAGGAATCAAACCCACAACCTTTTGGTAAATGGGATGATGCCCCAACCAAATGAGCTACCCAGTCAGGGCATCAGCAGCAGCATGTTTTAAGACCTGAAAATATCTACTGGGAGACAGTTCTATAAAGAAACAAACTCATTCATCTAAAATAATTTAGTTTACAGTTAAAAAGTTACATAAATGGTTTAAAAGAAAATTTTTGAAGTTTTAAAAATCTTTACCAGCAGCAGAGGTGAGTGTGACATGAAGGTCTCCTCTCCGAGAATATTCAATTGTTGCTTCAAATTGTACATGTTCCAGGGACTTGATAGCATTTTCCTGTCCTTCACAAGCTCTTGTTGGAATCTCAATGATAACTTCTCCATTAGCTTTCAGGGCTCTAAATATATTAATGAATCATCACTGAATAAAGTATATCTCTTCTTCCTTGCATTTTATGCAAATATGTACACTTCAGCCTTGTCTAGATCTCAACTAGGCTTGTTGTCTCTCCCTATTATGAGTAGAACCCAATTCAGGGCAATAAATGCATTTTAATGCATAGAAGATGTAAGGTTTTTAAAGAAATAGGAAAAAAAACAGCAATTCTAGTTTTTGTGGAAACACAAAAGATCACAAATAGGTAAACCAATCCTGAGAAAGAAGAACAAAACTGAAGGTATTATACTTCCTAATTTCAATATACATTAGAAAGCTACAATAATCAAAACAGTATGGTACTGGGGAAAAAAAAAAACCCCAACCCAGACATATAGCCCAGTGGAACAGAATAAAGAACCCAGTTAAGTGTACTTACCACAATTAAATAAAAAGAAAAGAAAATGATAAAGAACATAGATACTAAAAAAAAATGTTATTTACTGTGGAATAAAATTCAGGAAGGTTTGCCTTGGACCTATCAAAAAATAGTCTATTATTGCAATAGACCCTCTTAAAATAACTTTAAAAAAATGATTTTATCTTCCTAATGCATGTCCCCCATACCTCCCATACTTGGGTATTTTGTGTGAGTGGGTCTTCAGTATAATCATGGTTGTCATGATAGAATCAACAAAACGGACACAGCATATTCTACTTCTGTGCCAGATGTGTTGGGGCAGATGTGGTCTATGTAAAAGCAGTGTGATAAAGGTTCCTTCATGGGGGAAAAGTCATTATTCACCTAGCACTATGGCATGAAGTGAGGCTCTTGAGTTTTTGATAATACTGGCTACTAGAATTGTATTTTATCAATCCTAAGATGCATATTTAAACATTTTAACATCTCTGAATCTGGTATAAATCTTAAAACTGATGATTGATAATGGTTTAATTAGCAATGTTTATTCTTAGTGCTATATAAAACAATGGCCACCTTAAACCTAATGCTGGATAGTAGGTTGGCTACGAGAGGAAAATGCAAATATCCCAATATGATTTGTAGATCTTTGATCTCAATATTTCCCCTGGACCCACAAGGAACACCAGCAAATGTTACCTCCATCTACTTCAGAAAGGTAGGTGAGAAAAAAATCAGGCGAAATGGCAAACATTATAGAAAATAGTGCCATGGGAATGCTTCTTTGTTCAAAATTCCTGAGACACTTACCTGGGCTCAAAGTCATTATCTTTTACAACGCACTGTTTCTTCTCAGGCACACTGTTCCAGGTTCTCGGATCAGCTAAGTCCACTAGAGCTTTGGCATTTAGCAGCCCAAATCCAAATCGACTATTCACCATCAAGCCTGCTCCATTCTTTTTCCATCCAGGGTTATTGGCCAGTGGGTCATACTCAGAGGTCCAGACAACCAAGTGCTGCATATCTCGCCAGGTGAGATTTGGGCTGGATAGAAAGTGATCCGAAATGTCTTTCAGTGACAGAATGAAGTTTCCTTGTAAAAGCAAGTGCTAAAAACAAGCATCTCCACTCAGAAATTATGAAGTACCTTTTGCAACTATACTTGTGTAATTCTATTTTGTGTTACTATTCATATGTCTTTTCATTCAATTCAAAATACGGTATGGAACACTTCTCCCCATACCACATAAGTTAAGTTCTTACTGTGGGTAAAATTTTGTGTTCAGCATTGTAGGAATGTAGGACTTGATTCATGATTTCTAATTAGTTAAAGTTAACTGGAGCAAAACTTTAAAATAAGAGCATTTCTGAGACAGGTTAGTAGACCAGGACAAGTGGAGTAGGGAAACTGAGACAGATAGCAGAACACACTGGCCAAGCAATTTACAGCCAGATACAATAGTTCACCTCCCTAGGTATAAAATCTAGGCCTCTGTTGTACTTCAGCTCCAGGCCCAGAAAAGCAGCAAAACCTGGTGGGTGATGCCAGGACCAGCTGCAATGACCAAAGACCCCCTTCCCTGGCACTGACCAAACCGTGGAGATCGTGGTACACCTGAAGAACTGAGGAATATTCTACTGAAACCTTCCCCTGAGACCTCCCCTAAGATTCCCACCTACAAGAGAGAAATCAAAACTGAAGATGAAGGACCCTGGACATGCTCTCGCTCTGGGGAGTAGCCTGCACCAGTCCCTTCCTATCTCCCTCTTTTTCTTCCCCCACAGGCACACATCTAAACTCTAAGGGTCCCCACCAGACTGAAGCCAGGTGAGTAATGGGCAGCAACAGCTTGTCCCAGTCTAATTCCGTGAACTTGTCTCCAAGGTCCCCTTTCCTCTGACTTCCAAGGGTGATAAGGCAGCCCAGCGTAGTCTCTCCTGTTGATTCTTCTATGCCAAGGCCTGCCCTGTTTCACTGTCCCCAGCTTCAGTAAACATACTCTGTCACCTGGACTCGAGCTGTGAAATTTTTCCATCATGACGTCAAGAACCCACACACTTCTTGCTGGCCCAGGGCAGACCCACTCAGGGCCAGGTGTCCCGCCTCATAACGCTTTTGTGTCACCTAGTCCTCTGCTGCAGGCTTTGATTTCCTTCTTGAGAAGACTCAGATTTTAAAGACATGGGCTGGCTTCCTACTCAAATACTTTTTGTCTTTTTTCTTCATGTATCAAAAGTGTCAAGAAACTCTTAACTGCTTGAGATCACTCTTGCAAGGCATTGTACTTAATACTAGAAGGATATTTGAGGAGGTGGTTATTGTTTTTAAGAAGCTCATAACCCAGTAAAAGAACTAAGTTTTTTTGTAATTATAATATAGCTATCGAATGCTGTGTTTACAGCATAATGCATTGTAGAAGTTTAGAGGAGAGAGAATTCTTTTGGGATAGAAAGATCTAGGGAGGCTTTGCTGGAAGAAAATAGCTGACCTGAACTTTGAAAAGTGGGTAGAATGTCAAGAGGTGGAATGAGAGAGAAAAGGGTGAGGCAACAGAGCAAAACCTGTGAGGCAGGAAAAGTACAGGATGTGGCCTAAGTACAGTGGGTAGTCTGGTTTGGTGGAGCAGGAAGAGGAGATGAGGTGTAAGGGCCTAGGCAGCGAGAGCCTTGACTGCCAGAAAAGGGGCTCATACTTTATCCTTTGGGCAATGAGAAATCATCAAGAGATTGAGCAAGAAAATGGTATAATCAGAAGTCTTGATAAAATTAATTTAACAACAATATAAAGATAAATCGGAGGTGCACAGGATTGTTGGATCTATTATAATGTACATGAAACCTTTCCTGATGACCCTATCTAAAATTTCAGTTCTTCCCACATGCTCCTGAGCTCTCTGATCCTGCCGTTCTTTCTCTTTAGATAGCATTTATCACCTTTGAACGTACTGGGCAATTCATTTGTTTTGTGTATTATTAGTGTCTATCTCTCTGCTAGGATTAAGCATGAAAAGGGCTGAGATTTTAATCAATCTTTCTCTCTGATGTGTGCCTAGCACTCAGAAGAATTCCAGGCACAGAGTATCTGCTGAGTACATATTGGTTGGTTGAATGATTGAATGTGACTATGTGTTAACTCACCCCACATATAATTTTAAAACTTACTATTATTAGTCATTAGAGTCTTTCAAGATCTGAAGCTTTCCCTTATCTTTGAGGCCTGCACTGTTTCTATTAAGCCAATGAAACATAATTTAATAAATAAATGCCTGAGTCTTTAGTCCTCAAGGTTTCTGTCTTATCCCTAGGTTGTGAAGCAGCCCTCAAGGGAATATGGCTCAATTTACTATTTTCTCCCTGGAGCCAGTAATATATTGGTTAAGTCGCCCCCTGATATGTACTGCAAAGGCTACCTGGCAGGCCTCACAGGGAAGCTCCTTCCCCACACCTGCCCGGGTGCACAGACCGTCAGTCAGTCTCTCTAGGGAATTGCAGTCAAGGACTCAGCTCCCTTCTTAGGCCAGGCTCTCCCCATATGTACAATTCTAGCCCCTCACACCTTCATTGTTAGGTCTCCTTATCTGAGGCCTTGGGCAGTGATCTGCTCTGCTGAGGCCTCCTTATGGCGGGGAGTGGGAGAAACCTTAAGGACGTTTTACCCACCCTCACCACCCAGTACTTCTCCACTCCTAGCCTTCCTCCAAGCCCCACCCCACCCCAGAGTTCATAAAACTACCAGAGCCTTTTGTTGGGGCTCCCTCGACAGTGAGAAGATGGCCATGAACGTGGTGCTCCACTTGACACTTGACTGGTGCACTATTCCTTGGGGGGAAATGAACTGGGGGAATCAGGGTTTCCTCTTGTTTTAGACTCTGGCTAATAGCATCACAGTAAGTGATTAATGGCTTAACTCTTTCCTTTTTGGTTTGTTGCTTTAATCGGCTATTGTGATACCTAGCAATTCAGCAGTCTTTCTGCTCAGCTGAGCTCCTAACAAACACCACACCCAGAGAGACACTAACAGAGGCCTTAGACAGACTCCGGGTCAGTGATTCCCATGGGTCCCAGACTGCACCATAATCACCTGGTACACTTGTAAATACTGATAATTCCTGAGTCCCATCCTAAACCTACTGAATCAAATATCTGAAGGTAGGGCATGGTTTTACATTTATATTTGAAAAAACTGTCTAACCAGTTCTATGCTAGAGCTAAAACAAGAGTTGGAAGAAAGAATACAAGCATATCACTGAGACATTTAGAAATTAACTCAAATCATGGAGGTCAGAATAGAGAGTAATAAGACACATTAAACTATATTCTACTACCAAAGATCTGTGTGACCTTAAGCAAGTCACTTCATCTCCCTGGGCCTGAGTTGACTCATTTATGAGAATAGAGGGAGGAGGGTAATCTCTGGAGTTCCTTACTATTCAGACTCCTAACTGTCCAATATTGTAAACACCTCACTACAGATCTTGTCTCCACACTGGCCATCCCACCACATTCAGGTATAATTAACCAGCTGAGCAGAAATGGCTATTTTCTTAACATAAAAATAAATTCTAAACTATCAAGCATTTTTCTGAAATTCTTGCATCCTTCCAGTCTTTTAAAGGGAGTTTTAGGCACACACCTCTTATCAAGGTTGTCAATGGGCAACCTGCCACTTTCCTAGTCATACCTTCAGTGAGCAGGTGCGTGGAGGCTGGATGAGGAAGTGCACTAAGAAGGCAGAAGGCAGGGTCTTGGTAATAAAACACAAGGTCTAGACTTCCTGTATTTCTATAGTAGAGCATTTGTTTCACACTTAATTGCATGTTTTATTGTTTTTAATGTTACTTTACCTATTCTTTGCAAAATATTCAAGGAGGCATCATTGCCATGCAATTTGGAAAATTAAGCCCATTTTCCTAACAGTTATTGTTCATTTGTGTGATTGAATTTCATAAACAGAAAGGAGCTGCTAATAATAGTACATCTCATTGCTGACAGCCTCCCTTTGTTAATTAGTGCTCACAGCATCCACAATAATTAAAAATTTTAAAGGTGCATTAGGTTGCTAATCAAGGATATGTTTACAGAAAATAAGGACTGTGGAATTAAACACTGAAATTAAGCATTGCTTCTAATTAGAGAGCATAGGTAAAGTAACCTGGAAACAAAAATTCTAAAATGAAAGAGTCTTAGAGGTTACCTGGTTCAGCCTCTAATCACACCTCTGTAAGCCTAGTATGTTGAAGATTTTCTAACCTGGAGACTTTCCAACATTTCACAACC
This sequence comes from Tonatia bakeri, assembly GCA_004024845.1. Taxonomy (NCBI): domain Eukaryota; kingdom Metazoa; phylum Chordata; class Mammalia; order Chiroptera; family Phyllostomidae; genus Tonatia; species Tonatia bakeri. The sequence goes on from PVIA01014301.1 coordinate 15,361, forward strand.
CACTAAGTCAAGGATTTCTTTCATGTAATTTATCCAAAGGTTTCATGCTGCATTGAAAGTTCATTTTCCTTTCTCCAGCCTTTACTGAAAACAGAAAATTGGTTCATCTGTTTATTTAATATCTCCAAAGATATAAAGGGATTCAGTGTTTCACTATAGAATTTGTGTTCTCATTAAAAATTATTCTGATCCCTTTGCTATCTCCACAGAAGACTGAGGTTATTGTCTGCCATCTTTCTTATGTATACTCACTACATAATGTGCCATAGGCATTTATCCAAGGAACTTCTGTCTTTTTAATGCCTATTAAGTACTTGAATGGGCATCTTCATAATTACAGTTACATGAGGTAGAGGAAAAAACAGTTGTAAATTAACTCCTTATAGCACTGTTTCTCTAAATTTGGTTAAGCATTCAAACTACCTAACATACATGTTTAAAATGGGGATTCCTGAGTCAAATATCAGAAAATTCTGAATCTGGGTTGATAACAGTGAGGCCTGGGAATCGACATGCTACATAAACTCCTAAGGTGGTTATTATACATGCTGGTGTTTGGGAAACACTGTTCTAGGGAAGAAAATTCCTCTCTCCATATTTGAGCCTAAATTCTTTCTCCTTCCTCCTCCACTTCCCATCCCCCAGTGCTCCAGCTAAGTCATAATTAATGCAAACTACAGTAAGAGTAGTTTGCTTGTGACAAGGTATATTTTATGAGGAACTCATAAACACATGAGTGTTATGATGTTCCTTGATCAGTCTCAGTCTTTTTAACTCCTCTTTGTCTGAGAGGATGATGGGCTTCCATTCAACACTTCCACTCCGTCAGGCCATGGGAACCAGCAGTGTGTAGTTGCTGCTAACACAGGCTTTGGTGTCAGACACACCACAGTTTGAATTTCTTTGTGGGATGTTGGTTACATTTCTCAACCTCTCTAAGCCTCAGTTTCTTTGTTGATAAAATGAAACTAATAATTCCCATGCCACAAAGATGTAAGGATTAAAATCAGCACTGCATATAAAGAGGTCAGCATAGTGTCTGGTCCATGGTAAGAACCTGATAAATAGTGTTATTATTCTCAATAAATTTAGCCCATAGATTTCCTCCTGTCTCCACAGTTGTTCCCTGAAGACCATCACATAGTTACATGATTCTCCCAATCTTGACTGACTAGAGAACTTCTAGAAATTCTGGCATTCAAATTTTCTGAAATAATTCTCTTGGTATACAGACAATTGAATGTAGTTCAGAAAACTGTCCATTTGGGAAAAGACATCTCAATAATCTCTCTGTACTTTGGCAGAATGTATATATAAATGTTAAGATAGATTATGTCCATCATACTGATTATCGAATCAAAATAAAAGGAATTAAGTTCTTATTATGTGTACCAGGAAGATCACAAACTTTAATGTCTCAAATCATGAACAGTGTGGGAATCTGACGGAACCTACAAACCGTTCCCCTGAAAAATGCCATGCATACACTCACAAACAATTCTGCATCTAGTTCCAAACAAGCTTGTGGACCCACATATTTGCTAGCAGTCCATGGAGCCCCTGCTTTAAAAATAGCCCATTAGAAACGAACTGCAATGAACAAGGCTAGATCATTCTTAGATCATTTTCTCCTTGTACAGAAAAAGAAGTTCAAAATTTTACAAAGCAGATGTTAAAATTTCAATTTTTACATAATTACAGTTTTTAACATTACATCTTTTCACATAGATGGGTGTTTCTACTGTACTGGTCATTGGACGAGAATGGGCCAGGTCTATTTCTATGTACCTTATAGGTGTTAGGTAGAAAAGACTTAATATTTTAAGGATGGTTTTCTTTTAATAGGTCCCTGGAGCTAACAACTTATATCCTGAAATCATGAATATTGTAGGCCTGTTATGTCACCTGTTTGTAACCACTTGCTCTCATAGGACCTTATTTTTTCCACTCAGAACCACTCACCACCAACCTCAATAATACATGTTGGATGATCTATGTATGCTGATACCTTGTATTTCAAGTTGGAGAATTTTATATAGGGAAAATGTTTGAAACAAACCATCGGATCTGATGCCTTCGCTTTATAGACGGTAAATCGAACCCTCACGTGGGAATTAACTAGCCTAAAGTCACAAAGTAGTGGCATGCCTAGAAACTGAAGCTAGGTGTTCCTTGCACTTTTCACTGCTTAGATGATTTTTTTTCTCAAATTAGGTTTGGATCTGCTGACGTCAGTCTTAGCTTATGTTCATAGGCTTTGGACTCTGTCCATCCCCTTCCTGTTACAAGTGAACTCAGATTCTAAACATAGCCCTTTCCTTGGTCCCAAGAGTTTTAAGTGTTCTTCTGTTTCTGACTGAGCTCTTCCCACATTTGCTGTTACCTTACCGGTCAACTTTCCAGCCCATCCAAGGAGGTAGACTCTTAGTAAGAGCCTTGCTAGACCTATCTTGCTTAGCCACTGTGGCCATCTTCTAGCTGAGAAACCAGGGACTACCTCATAAATCCGCAGGTGGTCCCAGGGCTCCTGGAGCTACTCTGGGTTCTCTTGAACAAGCACTGAGCAGCTTCCAGGCTCTTCTAGCTGTGGCATGAGCCAAGGTGTTCTTCTGTTGCTACTCTGAACCTTGTCTACTGAACATGACATGAGGGGACTGCTTTGTCTTCTCTACAGAACATGGATGTTCTTCTAGCCTATCCTCCTTATTAGAAAGAGTAATAGTAACCTACAGGTTTAATAACTTTGCCCATCATATAACCATAGCACCTGCCTTGACATTTAAATATTTCTCACCATACATTAGAAACTAGAAATAAGGATGAATAAAAAGTTGTGGATATACAGTGTAAGACAGTTGGATTTAGAAAAAATGTTGTTAAATCCCTCATTTTTTAAGATTTTATTTATTTCTTTTTAGAGAGAAGGGAAGGAAGAGAGAAAGATAGGGGGAGAAACATTGATTGGTTGCCTCTTGCGTGCCCCCAACAGAGGACATGGCCAGCAACCCATACATGTGCCCTGACTAGGGATCAAACCAGTGACCTTTTGGTTTGCAGACCAGCACTCAGTCCACTGAGCCACACCAGTCAGGTATAGATCCCTTTTTAACATCGTACAGTAAAGTAAGTTCCAGGGGGATTAGGACTTAAATATGGCAAATGAATCATAATAAAAAACATATACATAAATGTTCATCTAATTTGGGGTTGTAAATATTTATCTGAGAGTAAAAACAAACAAAAAATTCTTAAAGAAAAAAACTGACAAATATAACTGTGAATATATTAACTTAATTACATTAAAAATTACATATAAATAAAATTAAAAGGTAAGTGTCAAATTAACCAAGCATTAATAGCTAAGGCCAAAGAACAAAATCAAAGCCATAAATAAGCAATCACAGATGATAAATGGCCAAAGAATGTAAAATATTGAGCTTCATTAGTAAAGAAATAAAAGTATATAAAGATGAGATACCATTTGCATGTATCAAAATAGCAAATACTTTAAAAGATAATAAAAGTCGCTTTAATAAGAGTTTAGGAAAATGGCACTTTCATACATATAATGCTCATGGAAATATAAAATGCTGTAGTCTTTCTAGACAGTAACTTGTCAATATGTATCAAATCATTAAAATGCATATGCCCTGTGACCCAGAAATTCCAACTGTGAGTGTTTATCCTGAGGAAATTATCAGAGATGACAACCAACATTTATGGACAAGGGTGTTTAAGCTCGTTAGATAACTTTCATAAAATTTGCATTTATATAATAGAATACTACAAAAAGATTAAAATCCTGTTCTTAAATCTCACATCCTCATGAGAAGCTGACATGTTATATCAGCTTTAAGACTCAGTCTATATAACATGAAAAAAGGATGTTTTAGAAACTCGTCATTCCTAACACTACCCACAAGAGATGATCTGGATGAAGTCTTTCCTGGTGGGAATAAACAGAAGTGAGAAGGCTTCGCAGCTGAGTGGGAGGAGAACTGGGAGGACAGCATCAGTTTTTGAAGGTCAACAAACATTGATTTAAACATGAAAAAGTGCTCTAAACATATTATAGGATAGATTAAAAAATTACAAAATAATGTATATATTAAGATTCCAATTTTGTACGATACATGTGTGTACTAAATCTATGCTGAGGTGTTAACAGGAAGAGAGCTTTTATTATTTTTTGTAGTTTTCTACTGTAACCATGTATTTAGAAAACAATATATGTTATTAAAAAGAACAAGATGCAGTCTTAGTAATGGTGACTAGACGCTTTCTGGGCCTTACTTTGCTTCCAGGGCCAGAGCGAAGATGCCAGCAGCCAGGGGTGCCGAGGCCGAGGTGCCTGTGTGGGTCTCTGTGCAGTCGTTGTGCAGGTCGGCGCTTGTCTGGGTGGCACCAGGAAGGAGAGAAAGGCAGTAGAACGTGTGAGGAGTGTGAGCCCGTGTGAGGAGTGTGAGCCCATCCCTGGGGGTGAGCTGTACCTAGGCTGCACCTGCTGTGATCAGGAAGCTCAGCTGCTTCAATTCCCGACTTCCTCCTCTAAACCACAGACGGATGTTTGCCATCTGCTGATATTTTAGCTCACTCTCCTCTATATGCAACTTCTCTATAATTCTGGCATCAGGATGCCTTTTCGGGGGATGAAGTACTCTCACTATGAATATTTTCTCCTCTGAGATTCCCAAACGAAGTGCTGTCTGAAAAAAGGGACTGTTTCAAAGTCATTGTGAATCATGCTGGCCGGTTAATCATCAGGTCCATTGTGTTTGGCCTGGCATATTTAGAAATTCTGCCTCATGCAAAATTCCCTTTTGCTTTCAGATTGACATTTGACTGCCTCTTCAGTGCAAGAATATTAAGCCGTTCTGATTTTGGCCACTTGAACTACTTGTAAAAAATGTGTTTAGTGTGTAGTTTGCACTCACTGTTATAATTTGATGCCCAAAAGTTAGTGTCCACATTTGCACATTGATGAAAATGATGAGTTTTTCAAGCAGAAAATGTACTGCGCTTCGATCTGGGTCCAAATTCTAACACTGGTACTCACTAGATGGGTCTCAAGGGCAAGTCACTTGGGGTCCCATCTGTAAAATGAGGTTGACATTTCCTAACTCTTATTCTGAGGCTGGAATGAATCCTGTCTGTGAAAGCATTTTTACACACTATTATTGAACGTAAAGAATTGCCGAGGCTAATTATAGCTTAATTGAGGAGGTTGCCGAGATGACGGGAGGAAACCAAAAAGACTTCTACTCATTCTGCCTTAGAGACCATAGTACTGGTGGTTGAACAACTAGCTGAGCTGAAGGATTGCTAACAAGACACCCACCCAGACTCTCCTGCACTATGGTTTTTAGCTAGACATTTCAATGTGTGGGACGGAGGTGCAAAAAAATAATTTGTTCCGTTATCACCTCCTTTGGCTTCCCACCTGGAGGTGCTGAATTTCTCAAGTTACAGTGGCTCTGCTCCTCCTCGCTCCTTGGAGGGCTGCGGAAGCAAGGTTGCCCATTTTACCTGCTGACGCAAGTAAGCCCCCGGAGATGACTGTGCTGAGGACAAGATTTGCGTATGATAAAGGCTATGTTCTTGCCACTGTCTCAAATAGAATCCACCAGCTGTCTCTCCTATGGCGGATTTACCTAAGGAGGGACCTTTGCAAAGATAGAAATTCTTCCTCCTCCTTCAGAGCAGAATAGCTCAGATGAGGGATAGTCTATGAAATAGTGACTCTAAAATGTGTAATAACAGGCCATTTCCCCCAAAGCACCTCTGGACACCCACAGGGGCAACAGCCAGGGGCTCTCAACACAAGAAACATACCTGATATGCCTCTTTCTAAGTCTATAAAGTATGCCCACCATAAAGAATCCCTGAAATATCACAATTGTTTGTGTAATTGAAGATATGGGCATGAGAGGGAAGGAAGCCAGTGCTTTTCAGTTGAGGCCCCAGTTTTATTGTCTGGACTAGAGTATGTTAGAGAGGCAGGCAGAGCTCCAGAATAGTGATCCTGTATGAAGAAGACAGTAGTTACAACAATTTTGTTAAGATGCTATTAATATGAATTTTATAAACATTTTCAGTTCTAATAATTATGGGGTTTACCCACAATCTAATGGGATCATGACCTGTTATTTCACTGAGATTAGGATATACATACTTTAGCTAGTTTGTTCTTTCTGTATCAGAAGTTAAGTTTGGGTCTTTAAATTTTTAAATTAAAAGCACCTCTCTGTTCTTAAAGCCCTCAAATAGCCCTTCCTCATCGTGTCCTTAAAGGGAAATCCAATAATTACCCTTGGCAGTCTGACTCATGAAAGTGAAGGCACAGCCAAGCGTGGGCTAGAGATGCTCTCTGAGCATCTTACCCTTTCTGAGCTGCTTATTTGGATGCTGAGAAGTTCACCTCAGGGGAAATTTAGACTGTTATTTTCCTGCAGGTGGTTTGTTCTTAGGAGACATAGCTGGTGTCTGCTTTGTATTTTTATCATCTGCAAAAGGGCAAGCCAGGCCATATCCCTGCCATTAAAGGAATCCACCAGTACAGGGCAACAAAGCCCCTACACCCCTGAAATCTCCCTAAAGGCTGTTCTCAGGGAGGCATCACACAAGCCGAACAGACATTTGGTGTCTCAGCCATATGTAGTGACAGATTGGTGGCTTCTCGGGGCTGAGTTTAAAAATGACCGAGAGGCAACATCATTTTGGCAGAAGTGTCATTATCCCAGAGAGAGAAAACTTCCCAATATATTCCAGTCTTTCAAGTGAGTAAAGGATGAGTCTCCCCAAAGGAGACATCAAGCTTAAACAAATCAACTTTACCAGAGGTACTGACCAAAGGATTCTTCTGAATGCAAGCCATGCTCTTCTACCTAAGCAGAGAGATTCAGACAAAAACAACATACGATCCGCTGGTCGGTGTAGTCCCCGCTGCTGTACGAGGTGGCCAGTGTGGAGGAGCACTTCTCGGCGTACCAGGGGGACAGACCCTGCTGCGAGGCACTGCTGATGGAGATGGTGTAGATACTGTCTGTGTACCCATCACAGTCACAGTTGTCTCCCTGACGCCCCCCATTCCCAGAAGCCCAGACAAAGATGGAGCCCTTTCCTTGTCTCCCCTAAAAGAAAAACCAAAATATAAAACATCTATTGCCATCTGTGGGGGACACTGTCACACCCCAAGAAAATCTCCAACAAATACATGCATGAAGTTCTCAGGAACGGTTATTTGCAGGTCCATTTCAAGACCAAGTCCTCCAGCCTCAATGCTGGAAATCTGGTGAGATGTCACTGATTGAGTCACTGGGTTCTGGGTCTGCCAGTGCTTCAGCTGGGCCTGCTCTGGAATGGGGCCGAGCTGATGCTTTTCTTTCTTTTCTTTATTATGCAGATTTATAATCTGGCCATTAGCACTTGCTCATATTTTTTCATTCCTCCCTTGGCTTATGTCACTACATTTGAATCTTTGAACTTCCTCTCTTCCTTTCTGATTGAATCTTGGTTGACTAATAGAATGACAAAATCAGGCATTATTCAGATCTGCTTTGCAGCTGCATTAAAAGGGACTCTTCAGTTAAATGGAACTCATCGTCAAGGCTACTCTTTCTATGACTTCAGTCTGTGCTCTCCAGAGTTTCTACTGTTGTTTCATCCTGTACAGAACAAGGCCTTAGACTCCTGGCAAGAATACCATAAACCCAGTGACACAGCAATACAACCAAGGCACAAATGTTCACCAGGCACATGCAGAGCAGGAGGTAGCCCTCTGCTATCTATATATAAGGATGCATTTTCAGAGCATTTGAAAGAAGTCTGGGTAGTAGTTTAATCTAAAGTAAAAATTCAAAAGCAGAAAGGACATAATCCACACTATTTTTTAAATATATGTTTTAAAAGGAATGAATCTCTGTTGAATGTCAGACCCAAAAGGGGAAGAATCTCTTAACCCCTAACTTCCATCCCTCTGCAGAATGATTTGGCTCTAAATGCATTTCAAATTGTAAGCAACTACAAGAAATGCCAGTCATTTCTTTCCATGAAGCTAAATGTTCTTCCCTTCTCCATACATCCACGTAGTTAGGTTGCATTTCAGGTGGGTCTGCGTTACGCATCTCACCTGTTTAACACCATATTCAAAAGCCTTCTGGGCTAGTCGGCCAGGCCCCTCCACAGTTTTCCCATCATCATTAGGGCCCCAGCTGGCACTGTAAATATCCACATGCCCAGGGTTGAATCCAATTGAACTGGCTTCAATAGCATCCGTCACAATGCCATCCAGCATTCTTATACCTTTAGAGCAAAACAAACAAATAAATAAACTGAGGTCAGTGTGTACATGGAAAATGGCACAGATGCTCTTAATATAATTCACTTTTTGAAAGGACTCTCAAGAGTCAAAAACAGGGTAGCCACTGTATGTCCCAAATGTTCATGTCCTGCCACTAACAGCATAACAGATATAAGTCACTGCCTCCATAAACTGTCTTATCTGCACTTTAGAGAGAACTCTATGTCCTCTGCAATGGCCATGGGTGTTGTGCAATGCAGAATGTGCCCCCTCCCTCTAGGACTCCCACAACCTGAAAATGACAGGATAGCTTTTAGAAAGAGGCATCAAACAGCCCTCCCCTGATAGATCCCTGACTATACCATGGAGGGCTGTGGCCTGACCTGTGCCATACAAATGACTCTGTACTGGAAACTGTTCAGCTTGAAAAGGTCTACTCACGATAGGAAACTAACAAATAGGGAAAGAACTCTTGTTTCTAAGCACTGATTAAAAATAACCCAGAGGCCATTTTTTTTATGTGTTTGCTAAGAAACATTTTCAAGGAACATGCTTCCTTTTCTTCTAAATAATCTCAAGGATGAAATCATTGTCATGGATTTTGCTCCTGAGGGAGAATCATTTTTCAGCAGGAGAAGGCAGTAGCTCTTCGTGCTCTCCAACAGGCTGTCATCCTCCATCAGACTCATGTACTCCAGAGCCAGCAAGGCAAAGCAACTTAGACAGAGACAGTTACCTGGTTACTCCTGGCTTTAGGCTGATAATGCATTAGAGTACACAGACTTAGATTTTCACAGTTATTCACAGAGGAGCATAGGTAAAAGAACATGTAATTGACATTAATGAAAGTCATATTTATTTTAAAAATTGTTTAAAAGTGAATTTACTGGGGGTGGAATCCCAGCTCTTCTACCATACTAGCTGCATGATTTTCAGGCAAGTCATTTAACTTCTCTGTGCCTCAGTTTCTTCAACTATAAACTGGGGATAATGACAGCTCACATGCATTGAGAATATACTATATTCAGCTACCTTTCCTCAGACCTGAAACTTATGAACTCATCTACCCTTACAACAACCATTTGAGGTGGGTCTTACAATACTCCCCATTTTAGAGGGGGAGAGACTGAGGCCAGAGATGAACAGTGACTTGCCCAAAGCCACACAGATTGAAATTGTGGAGCCAGGACTTGAATTCTAGAAAGCTGGTACCCAATACATCCCATTAACTCCAGGACACACTGCCTATAATGGGTTTTAGGGTAAGTGATGGGTATATAGTAGGTGCTTAAAAATGAAAATTATTATATAAAAACACTTAGAGCTAGGCTACCGAAGAGTGGAGTAATAGAAAAAAATCAGTAGACTTGGAATGAGAAGTCTTATGTTTTAATTCTATACTGCCACACACTGTCACCTTGAAAATTGTGCTTCTGATTCCTCCTTTATAAAAGGAAGGGGTCAGATGACTCTCATAAGCTATAGCTACTTAGTTCATATGACTTAAAAAGTGAATTCTGTTTCTAGGTGATTACATAATTTGTACTTCTTTCATTTTCATTAAATTAACATGGCAGTTTGATGATGCTAGCATCAAAGTCATTAGGAATAACAAATCTAAAAGTGTGCTGTATTAGCAGATAGGCATCACACATGACAGGAAGGCTGCTCATTTGCTTTCTAAAAACGAGTACAGTCTCTGTGAACCCCTACATATCCAGTCCCCACCACCTTCTCCACGGGAAGTACATCAGTGGGTTTTCTCTCTTCTTCCCACTGGGGTCAGCCAACTGAGGACAGCAGCAGGAGGTTGGAGGATGAAGGGAGAGTGAGGTGCTCATTGTCCTGAATCCTCTTTGCCTAGAAATAGCTCAGTTGTTGTGATCAAGGCCACAGCTCCTGTCCAGTGATTCTCTCTATGGCTGCAGCGCTCTCTCTCCAGTTTCCACTGACACCTCCCTGTTGCTCCTGTAGGCCTAAAGGTGGTAACATCTGTCTACATTTGTTAGCCCTTGTTGGTTTCCTTGGAACTCTTGTAAATAGTTTTTTTTTTTAATCTAATTGTCCTGATGGAACTTACCATATGTTTCCCCATAAAGACACTGACTGAAACAACTCAAGATTCTAAATTCTTACTATTGAAGATAACCTTTGACTTCTTAATATAACAAGTATGTAATTCTTTTCCTTTTTAAAAACTGTTCTTTTCTGTGAAATGAAGGACTACAGAATTGAGAGGCCAGGAAATTCTTTGCCTATATTTACCTCCTCCTTCTGTTCCCTGAGCAAGCACTCAAAAACAAATCCTTCTAAATCAGAGCACAGAGAAAATTAGATTTGGTTTCAAAGCTATTCAGCATTTCCACACACCCCTCCCCCATATGTATGGGTTATCTTCAGTTATCATTTTCCAGGACTCCAGATCCATTGATTCATTTGCAATTCATACTCAGGTCATACACCAAACTTCTCATGGAGTCCGTTCTTCTTCTGGTTGTTGAAAGACCACCTCATTTACACCAAGTGATGCAAGACTCACATTAAAAGTGCTTTACCTCCGACTTTGGAATTATATGCAACTCCGACCCCACACTTGTGATTATTTGCTTGCATGGCAATTTCTCCTGCACATCTGGTCCCATGTCTGAGGATTAAAAATTAGGAATTACAAAACATAAATGAAGACACACATTGGTCTTGCACATGAATCCATGGTACATGGACACATTAGCTTTCCATCTGCCTTTTTTCTGGTTTCTTCCCATCAGCGTTAGATGAAGTGTAGGTATCATATGAAGGGCACAAGTATGGGAGTCAGAGTACTTGTGTTCAAAGTCTAGCTTCTGACACTAACTAGCGGTGTGACCTTGGGTAAGTGTCCTCAAAGGGTTGTAACAGCACATGAGATACTGTGTATGGAATACTTAGAACAGTGGTTGGTATATGGTAAGAACCCAGTAAGTGTTAGCTATGGATAGTGTTATGAGCAACTCTAACACTTTCAGAAATTGTTTCCGAATAGATGGCTCTGCTCCATACCTTCTGGTAGAGAGTGGCTTCTCATTCCCCCCAGCTAGGGACTTCCTTGCATTAGGTCACCCTGGATCAACTCTAAGAGGATGTGCTAGAGCGGAGTCCCCTCTCCAGATGTCCTCCTCTCCTCTATTCACACACCAAACCAAAACATTTGCAGACTTTCTGGTACCAAGAAGAGTCTGAGATTTTTAAAAGACACTACAGACTAATTGGAAAACTCTGATTGGGACCAGAGGCATGAACAAGATTGGGTTTGCAATCAGGCAAAAAGGGTAATTCATGATTTCAGAGTATTTAAAGGAAAAAAATCCATCTCTAAAACAGACCAAAGCCCGCTGTTAAGGCATAAATTCTGAAATTCTGCGGATAATAAATTGTTTTTTTCCAACAACCACCCTGACCCCAGGAGGGCCTGTAAATCAAGAGAACTTTAATGTACATCTATTTATTTTATGACCGTATTGCATTGTGCAAGCCCCTGGGAGCATGGTGAAAGCTGTTGGGGCATTGAAGGAGCTGTTCCCCAGACCTACTGACACAGAGGAGAAGAGAAGAAGGGTTAGCACGGAGCAACTCTGTTGGCCAGCTGCCTTTAGAACCTGTCACTCTAGCCATCTATTTAGTCTGGTAAGGAATATAAAAATCTAAAATGAATTGGGTGATCTAAAAGAATTGTTTCACTTATCTGGTTTTCCTGAAGTACCAAACATGATTTGCCACTAAATGATATTCTTGCTTCTTCCAAATACTGGATAGGATCCTGAATCAAAATGATATAATTATCTTTTAATTCTCCAGGTCTTTTCTAGTGCAGCAAACATCTGCTTCTCTTTTGTTTCCTAGAATTTTCCCCTTTGGGGAAGTGGCCCTCCCTCACTCTTTGTGATCCTTTCTATCAGAAGGCTCCTTCTCCCAGGAAGCTTTCCAGGATTAATGCAGATTCTGGGGAAGCAATTTATATTCTTTCTCCAGAATCTTCAGCTCTTAAATTCCATCTGAGCTATACGATCTTGTTGCCTGATAAGATTCTGTTGAGAATGAAGCTAAATTGAGGAAAGCAGCACTGGGAGCTGGAGA
>PVIA01014302.1:0-27738 GCA_004024845.1 Tonatia bakeri
TTTATCCTATTATTCATTCTGAAATTATTAAGTGTCTGCAGAATCTCAGGTACTTGATTTGATGGTAGGGGTACAGATAGAAATGAAGTGTCTTCCACCATCACAAATTTCCCAGTCTAACAATAGGGAAGGGAGATAAAATATTTTTACTCTGTGATTAATGTAGTAACAGAGGTTACAAAGTGGGTTGTAGCATCAGAAGTGGTACCTATAGGGAAACTGGGGGTGGTGCAATGGGCATAGGACCTTGCTGCATCAGGGCAGGCCTCATGGAGGAGGCAGTGTTTCTACTGTTTTCCTGTTAAATGCTGTGGTGCTGCTCTGACAACAGGGTCTTGCCACCAGCACCAGGGACTCCCCAGATTAGTGCTCCTTCACCTGGTCCTGAGATCTGCAGCATCGCAGCTTAGGGACTTGTTAGAAACAAAGATTCTCAGGCTTCTCCCAGACCTGTTGCATCTGAAACTGAGGAAGATTTGTAAATCTGTTTTTATATCTCTCCCAGGGGATTCTGGTGTCATTCAAATATGAATATGGCTAGTGTAAACAATACAAATTCCTTTCATCAGTATTTGTGAGAACTACCCATTTCCAGAAGCTGGGGAGAAGCAGGGAAACCCAAGGTGATGTTTGATGGCTCTGATGGGGAAGACTGCTGTGTCATCATCCTCTGTGATTTTGGGGCAATTTGTCAACCTTGCTGTTCAGATTCCTGGATCACATTATCTATCTCAGCAGGTTAAGTTAAAATGGAGTGAAAACATGTGTTTGAGTGCCCAACACAGCTCCCACAACAGGCTCCTCATTGCATCACAGAGAATGGAAACATATGGTAGTGATGATTCAAGTATGTCACAGCCAGGGAAGGGCCTCACAACATTACAAGGGAGAGCTGGAAGAGAATACGGAAATGTCACCTCTGGGAAAGGAGAGTGAGAACCATCTCCAAACATATGAAAAGCTGGCCATTCCTGGACCTATCTTAACACAAATTTTTACTTATTGATCTGAAAAGAAGTAATTTGCAAGAAGATTTGGATTCAGACCAAAATGTCCCAACAATAGAAAAAGCCGAGGGCAAGAAATGTGCTCTAAGGTGTGAATGTGTGTCACACAGTTTTCTAACCAGAGGTGCCCTTGCACATGGGCTGTCACACTCACACTGCTCATGCTGTGAATGCAGACACACAAACATGTTCTCAAAGCCTTCATGTAGCTACTTCTCCAAGTTCACACAAATACACCCCACAACCTGCTTTCATGTGCATTCATAACAGAGGAAGTTAATGTGCAAACACATTTACTGTGCCATTTATTCACTCATAATCTACGCTTTAAGTGTTGCTGGAACAGGCATCATTTTAAGATAATCTATTTCCTGCTAATATTCTTCTGCCTGATAGAGTTATTTGTTCTTAGCTGAAATGAGGTAAATGCATTTTTTAACCTGAGAAAGGCCTGAGATCTATAAAAAGAGACTGGTTCTTATGAGATTAAATTTCAATGCTCATAGTGCTACATCAAAGCAATTAAAAAAGAGTGAGTTAAATATAACCTTCTTCTGACAGAGATGCTGCCCTTTGTAGGACACACTGCTGTATGCTGTAACCAAGTACACTGCCCCAGTTTACTTTAATTTCAGCTGAATCTGTACAACCTCCAGAGTGGTATACTTGGGAGACTAAGTACAATGGTTACTTAAATGATAATAACATAAACAGCAAGAATGGGACTCACTGGGGGCCAGCAATCAGCAGACTCACACACCAAATTCAGAGACACAATGAACACACATGGACTATTTAGGCCACATAAAAGTAGGCAACACCCACTGGGAAGCAGCGTGATGGGTAATATTTTCAGGTGTCTTCCATCAGAGACCAAACTCTTCTAAAAACTACTGTGCAGCACCCTATACACACCAAAGTTAAACAACAGCATTGAAATTATGATGAAGTTATGTGCCTTCCTATTTGAATTTCTTAAGAAAAGGGACCTTGTCTACTCATTTACACCCCTGGGACTCAGTAAGCTTTCCTTATGATGGTGACTTCATTGCACTTTTGGTAATTGTTTGTCCTATTGACTCCTACTTTAAAATAATTGCAAGAGGTTGGTATTTTATATTTTAACTTGTCACTACTGTGATGTTTTTTAAAACTATAAAACAGAGCTGCAAATTGCATTTTCCAAAGAAAGCTGCAATAATAATAATAATACGTTCCATCTCACATGTTTTGCCTATGGGTGACATTGACATTCCTCCCTTTGAGTGGTAGGGTGTACGCCCCTCCTCTTGGATAGACTTTTCTAATTTCCTTAATCACTGGAATATAATAGATGTGACATTAAGTCAGTAGGTCATTAACATGTCACACATATCTTCCCTATTCTGTTGGTGTGCTGACTCTTGGAACCCAGCCACCATGCTGTAAGGAAGATCAGAGGCCTTATGGAAAGGCCACTTGTATGTCTAGCCAATAGCTGACATTAACTGCTACACTGGCGAGTGAAAGCATCCTCAGATAATTCCAAGTCACCCTGGCTCTTCAAGCCAGCACATGACAAGGGACAGAGACAACTTTACCATGCTAAACCTTGCCCAAATAATGGACTCACGGAAAAAAAATAAATAACTATAATTGTTTCAAGCTACTCAGTGAGGAGAGGTTTGTTACATAGCAATATATAACTGAAACACATTCAGAAAAGTGGATAACAAGAAGACATCACCTGTGTAATAATTACCCAGATCAAGAAATAAAATATTACTAGCATCCCATAAACCCATTCAGAAACCTTCAAGTTGCAGTACTCCAAAGTAACCATTATCCTGATTCCAACACTAGGGATTTGGGGGGACAATTTAAAACTCTATATTAATGAAATTATATAATAACTACTCTTTTTGTGATGAATTTCTCCAATATTTTTTGTGTAATTAATCTATATTATTGTATATAGCTGTGGTTCATTCACTTTCATTTCTATATGGTATTCTATTTTACATATGTATGATACTTTCTCTGTTCTACCATTGGTGAATATTTGGGGTTGTAACAATAATACTGATATTAATATTCTGGTACATGTCTTTTAGTATATATAATTATAATTTCTTTGGGACTTATATCTATGAATGGAAATTCTGGGTAATAGAATATGTAAATATTCATATTTTATTTATAATACTAAACTACTTTTGAATGTGACTATACCAATCAACCCTCCCATCAATAGTATACAAACTTTATACTTTTTTATTTTTTACATTCTTATTGAATTTATTGGGGTGACACTGGTTTAAAAATCATACAGGTTTCAGGTGTACGATACCACAACACATCATCTTTACACCGTATTGTGTGTTCACCATCCCAAGACAAGCCTCTGTGCATCACCATTTAACCTCCCTACACTCTTCACTTCCCCTCACCTCTTCCCCTGGCAGTCACCACACAACAGTGTATAAACTTTTAAGTTTGAACCCTATAGGAGACCATTCTGTGTGGCATGGGCCCAACTCCCACTCAGAAAGGCCAGTGGAAAGCAAGGTCCGGAACACAAGACCTACGCCCATGGATAGGTTCTCCCATGGGGCATCAGGCCTGCATTGTACCTAGGCTGCTTTGAGACTTGCCTTTTGCTAAAACTCCCTCACCCTGTATTGAGGCAGCAAACATTTACTGTATACCTTTAAAGTAACTTCCTAAAATCTATGCTAAACCTTCCAAGGACAAGTGTAACCAGTTCAACCACTTTCCTTTTACATTTGAAAATATTCTTCTCTTTGATGTAATTAGCAACATCCTCTCCTTTGTTTTCTGTAAAAGGTAACCACTAAAGTGAACCTACGCATAGTAAATGAGGGTCATCCTCAATGTAATGTGCCCGAAAAGCAATAAAAGCTTGTCAAGGCAATGGTTGAGGTGCTCTCCCCTTGAGAGAGTGACTGTGCCATTCCTTTTCCTCCACAGGACTCGGTAGTCCATGTGAATTTGTCTCATCTCATTCACAATGCCACGGACACTGCTGGCCTATGTCCATATCAGATCCCTTCTGCTGGGTGATCTTAATGTGAATTTTCCTGATGTCTGATGAAGCAGACACCTTTTTACACTAGTTATGTTATTTGTATTTTCTTGTAAGTTGTTTGTTCAAGCTTTTGGCAATGTTTATATTGGTTGGTCTTATCTTCTTGTGATGTTTATAGTTTATTATATATTCTTTAAGAGACTAGTTAATAGCCAACTATTGTAAAAGACTGCTAAAATAATCTGTGCCAGTAAAGGACAGGGAGTCGGGGTTAACTTTCCATGAAGTTTTCATACCTGAGATCAAGCAATTTAAGGAGAATCTTTCAATATAAATATCTGATTGGGATTGGGAAAAATTCATAATAAGAATAGTGTAGGATTGGTGTACACAACTAGATAAGGGTTAAAGTGAGCCTTCATAAATAAGCACATTTCATGGGAGCTTTATAACCAAATGAGTATGCTATTGTACTGAGAATGAAACTGGTTTTCCAGATGGGCAATCTACTATTTGAACAAGTTAGTTTTTGTGAATTTCCTGAAGCTACCAATGAAGTTATTTGCTGGGTTACACTCTCTTATTCTTTCAGCAAGAGTTCAGGAAAAAAATTGTAAGTAGTCTGTTTTCAGTCCTGAGAATTAAACTCTGTTAATATGGGTGGTCTCACTTTATAAGCCCTTTGACAGAGAGAGGTTGCAAACATTCTCACATCTTGTATTGCTGGACTTGGGAGTGACATTCTAATTTGTCTAGAGCTCTTTCAGTGTGAGCACCAAAAAATCGCATTCTGAGAAACCCCTCAGTCCTGGGCAAATCAGGATGGTTGGCCACCCTATCTGCCTCATTGGTCTTTAAGGTGTCCTCTCACAGAAGAAGTTCCTAAATTTTATGTACTCCAAAGCAGCAATTCTTTTTTATAGCTAGTTCTTTCTTGACTCTTGTTAAGAAATCTTTCTCTAGACAAGCTTTTTACACATAACTTAATTTTAGTAATAAATAATGAAAACTTTTTATGAGAAATTGATTGTTCAAATGGATTTCTTGTGCTTGACACTTCTTGTGCATATTAATTTAAAAGACAGTTCTCCAGTACTGAATGCTGAACAATCCATAAAGTTATTTCCACCTTGGTATTTGATGTAAAGGAACAATGAGCCAAACATAACGACTGAAAGGAGTAGTCCATGAGAAGGTCAGAATGGTAATGCTCAGCCTTGATGATTCATTGCAAATGCATGGTAAACGGGACTCCAGTATTTTTTTCATCCCTCTAAATACTACTGAAGCCAGTGTCTGAAGCCACCAATGTCACACACTGCTAATAAGACAGCTTTCTTTTAACAAAATTTTGTTTTTTAACTGTCACTGTTCCTTGTTCTTTGTCTTCATCCCTTTATATATTTCCATCCACAGTTGTTTTAAACCTTGACAACTCCTGTTAGGTCTCCAACTTAGCTGTGGCATACCTGTCCATGACCTCATCTCATGCTGTGCAGCCCCTATTCAAGTTTCTTGCTAATGATTGGAAGATGTGTTTCTTCCAAATTATTGCCCAATTATTCCCTCTTTTGTATCTGCCTCTCCAGTAGAAACCTCTACTGGATTGACCACCATATAAAATGGGTTTTCACAGGTAGATAGTCTCATTGTGGCTCTCAAGGCCTTTCTCTTAGACTTCTGTAACAATCTATTACAGCTCATGTTCCCTGGACTTCACCAGAGGCATGTGAACAATAAGAACTCAAATGTCTCTAGCTCATGACCTCACAATCTACTTCATTATTACCCAGTGCTCTCTGGGTTCCCTCCTAGCATCCTGAAACCTATTCTAATCTCATATTTTCCAGGGGTTATCCCACTGTATTCACGAAGGTTTGTATCTTTTTCTGGTCTTTACTATATTTTCATGGAGTCAAGAGGAAGAAGATAGAAATGTTCATGGTCAGTCAATGCCTTGAACTGGAATTCACTGGTCATGTTTCACAATGTGCTGATCCATTAATTTTTATAAAGGAGCTAAAAGACCAAGGAGGCGAAAAGGAAGGGGATTTCTCAGCCCCAACTTGGTGCAGCTGGCAGGGCAGAGGCTGTGCAGATTGGAGAATGTAGGCCTCTGTCTGCTTCAGGGCAATGGTCTGGGAACTGGAATTGCAGGAGCTGAGTGCCTGAAATTGTATAAAGCCAGGCAGAGCCCCCTTCCATGGCAGAGATGGAACCTCCTGGAAGGGAAGGTTGCACCCAGCCCCTACCTCCTGCAAGTTCAGGGAAGATCTGCAAAACAGGTAGGTCAGGCTCAAGAACCTTGCAGTGTGTATTTCCACAAGAGAAAGACAGCAAGAGGAACACCTAAAAGGCTCATTTTGAACTTTTCTCAGGGAGACAAAATACATTGTTTCCTAGGGTCCTAATTCACTGAGGCCAGCAAAGAAGAAAGATCAGAAATAGGTGCAGCAAGGGGGAATCAGGGCCCCTCCCAGCTTCAGCTTGCGCACAAATTGGTCTTCAATGCCAAGCGGGAGACAGATGACTCTCTTACACAGATTGACCTCCCCGCACCCCTGTGAAACAGACAGCTAATCAATCAGAAACTACAGCATTGGAAATAAACTGGAAGAGACAAAGACAGGTGGTGCAGAGGTGAGGGAAACACACCCACAATTTTCCCAGAAGACTCAACAGTGCCTCCCAGGGGAAACCTAGGGGTCTCACCTTCTTGATCACAACAGAAGCTCCCTATAGAGGCAGGTGAAGGTGATACAGGCAGTGTTCCCAGAAGTTGGACAACCGACCCCAGAACCTTGAGCTGATAAAAAAAAACACAAAAAAACAGAGGTGGATCCAGAAAGAGAAATCAGAAGGCAAACACCAAACTGCTGAGAGAAATTTCAACTTGTTTTTCCCCATAATTAGCATTTTTTCTTCCTTTTACATAGCATTTTCATATTTCTTCTACTTCAATTGTATTCCAACCAATTCACTCCTTTTTGTCCTTTAGTTTTTATTCTTTTTTTTAATTTTTAAAAAAGTTTTTTAAAAATTTTATTTATTTATTTTTAGAGAGGGAAGGGGGGAGAGAGAGAGAGAGAGATCAATATGCGGTTGCTGGGGGCTGTGGCCTGCAACCCAGGCACGTGCCCCAACTGGGAATCGAACCTGCAATGCTTTGGTTCCCAGCCTGCGCTCAATCCACTGAGCTATGCCAGCCAGGGTAGTTTTTATTCTTTTTATTCAGATTTTATATTATTTTATTGTATTGTTATTGCAAATCTCACATTGAACCCTTCCCTTGTTTTACCCCATTACTTTTAAGTCTCTGTGTCATTTACTTCTGCTGTGATCTTGGTCATTTCCTTCCTTCTACTTGCCCTGGGCTGTCTTTGTTGTTGTTCTTTGAGTTCTTGTAGGTGTAAGGTTAGGTTGATTATTTTCAATGTTTGTATTATTATTATTATTATTATTTTTATGTAAGCCTATATCACTTTGAACTTCCCTCTCAGGACTTGCCTTCACTGTGTCCCAGAAGTTTTGGGTTGTTGACAGTTCATTTTTATTTTTTTACAGAAAATTTTTTATTTCTTCCTTGATTTCATTTTTGTTCCATTTATTGTTTAATTGCATGCTATTCAATTTCCATGAGTTTGAGTGTTTTTGAGTTTTCCCTTGAGTTTGGTTTATAGTTTCAGGACCTTGTGGTGAGAGAAAATGTTTGATATGATTTCAATTTTCTTGAATTTGTTGAGACTTGCTTTGTGTCCTATCATGTGGTCTATCTTTGAAAATGTCCCATGTGCATTTGACAAAAATGTGTATTTAGCTTCTTTGGGATGAAGGGCTCTCTCTATATATATCTATTAAGTTGATTTCATGTAGGGCATTGTTCAATGCCACAATATCTTTGTTGATATTTTGTTTGGAAGATCTGTCCATTTTTGACAGAGGGGTAAAATCACCTACTATAATTGTGTTGCTGTCAATATCTTTCTTGAAGTCCTCTAAGATTTTCTTTATGTATTTGGGTGTTCCTATGCTGGGTGCATATATATTTACAATGTTTATGTCTTTTTGTTGGATTCTTCCCTTGAGTATTATGAAGTGACCTGGGTCTCTCTTTATGGCCCTTTTTTGGAAGTCTATTTTGTCTGATATGAGTATTGCTACCCCAGCTTTTTTTTCATGTCTGTTTGCTTGGAATATTTGTTTCGAGCCCTTCCCTTTCAGTCCGTGTAGGTCTTTTGTTCTGAGGTGGGTGTCTTGTATGTTGACGCTAGGTCTCTCATACGGCCTTTATTATATTGAGGATTGCTCGCTCTATTCCCACTTTGCTGAGTGTTTTTATGATAAATGAGTGCTGTGCCTTATCAAATACTTTTTCTGAATCTATTTATATGATCATGTGATTTTTGCCATATGTTTTGTTTATGTGATGTATAACACTTATTGATTTGCAAATATTGCACCAGTCAAGCAGTCCTGGGATGAATCTCACTTGGTCATGGTGTACAATCTTTTTAATGTATTGCTGGATGTGGTTTGCCAATATTTTCTTGAGGATTTTAGTGTTATGTTAATCAGCAATATTGGCCTGAAGTTTTGCTTCTTTCTTATGTCTTTCCCTGGTTTGGGGATTAGTATCATGTTGGCTTCATAAAAAGAGTTTGGGAGTCTTCCATTTTCTTAGATTTTTTTTTGAATAGTCTGTAAAGGAGAGGGGTTAGCTCTTCCTTAAATGCTTTGTAAAACTCTCCTGTGAAACTATTGGGTCCAGGGCTCTTGTATTCTGGGAGTTTTTTGATTACTGCTTAATTTCATCAGCTGTTATTGGCCTGTTCAGACTTTCTGCTTCTTCTTCATTCACTTTTGGAAGACTATATTTTTCTATAACTTTGACCATTTCACCTAGGTTTTCAAATTTCTTGGCATATATATTTTTTTGTAGTAATTTCTTACAGTCCTGTGTATTTCTGTGGTATCAGTTGTAATCTCTCTTCTTTCATTTCTGATTCTGTCTGTTTGGGTCTTTTCTCCTTTTTTCTTGATGAGTCTGCTTAAAGTCTTGTCTATTTTGTTTATTTGTTTAAAGAACTAGATCTTTTGAATGTTCTTTTAGTGTCTATGTCATTTCATTTTGCTGCTATTTTGGTTATATCCTTCCCTCTACTTGCTGTGAGCTGTCTTTGTAGTTGTTCATCCAGTTTATGTAGGTGTAGGGTTTGGTTGTTTATTTGAAATGTTTCTATCTTTTTTAGGTAGGCCTGTATCATTATGAACTTCTCTCTCAGGACTACCTTTGCTGTGTCCTATAATTTTTGGATTGTTGTGAGTTCATTTTCATTTGTTTCCAGAAACTTGTTGATTTCTTCCCTAATCTCATTTTTGACCCATTAATTGTTTAATAGCATGCTATTCAATCTCCATGAGTTTGAGTACTTCAGATTTTTTCCCTTGGAGTTAGTTTATACTTTCAGTCCCTTGTGGCCAGAGAAAATGATTGATATGACTTCAATTTTCTTGAATTTGTTGAGGCTTGTTTTGTGTCCTATCAGGTAGTCTATCTTTGAAAATATTCCATGTGCATTTGAAAAGAATGTGTATTTTGATTTTTTGAGATGAAAGGCTCTCTATATATCAGTTAAGTCCATTTTATCTAGAACATTGTTCAATTCTGCAATATCCTTGTTGATATTTTGTTAGAAAGATCTGTCCTTTTTTGACAGTGGAGTGTTAAAATCCCCTACTATAATTGTGCTGCTGTCAATATCTTTCTTGAATTCCTCCAAGATTTTCTTTATGGATTTGGGTGCTCCTACGTTGGGTGCATATATATTTACAGCATTTACTTCTTCTTGATCAATTCTTTCCTAAGCTATTATGAAGTAACTTCTGAGTCTCTTTTTATGGTCCATTTTTGAAGTCTATTTTTCTCATATAATTATTGCTACCCTGGCTTTATTTTCTTGTCCATTTGCTTGGCATATTTACTTCTAGCCCTTCACATTCAGTCTGTGTAAGTGTTTTGTTCTGAGATGGATCTCCTGTAGGCAGCATATGTGTATGTCATATGTTCTTATCCATTCAGCCATTCTATATCTTTGATTGGAGCATTTAATCCATTTATATTTAAGGTTATTATTGATAGGTATTTATTCATTGCCATTTTTTAGTACCAGTGCTCCTCTTTTAATCCCTCTCCCCCCCTCCTCTTTTTTCTTAAAAGAGACCCTTTGCCATCTCTTGCAGAGCTGGCTTGGAGCAGGTTAATTCCTTAAGGCTTCTTTTGTCTGAGAAACTCCTTATTTGGCCTTTCATTTTAAATGAAAACCTTTCTGGATAGAATAGTCTTGGTTGTAGGCCTTTGTTTTTCATTACTTGGCATATTCCTTGCCATTCCCTTCAGGATTGCAGTGATTCCATTGAGAAGTCAGCTAGTAGTCTTATTGGGACTCCTTTGTATGTTACTTCCTTTTTCTCCCTTGCTGCTTTTAAGATTCTCTCTTGGTCTTGGAATTTTGCCATTTTAATTATCATGTGTCTTCAAGTGGGTCTTTTTGTATTCCTCTTTCATGACACCATAAAAATCCTAGATGAGAACATCAGCAGGAAATTCTCCACGCAGCAGATACTCCATGCAGCAATATTTTCACTATGTCCCCCTAGGAAACGTAAAGGAAAAAGTAAACAAATGGGACCTCATCAAAATAAAAAGCTTCTGAACAGCTAAAGAAAACAGCATTAAGATGAAAAGAGAACCAACCTTATGGGAAAACATACTTGCCAATGACACCTCAGACAAGGGTTTAATCTCCAAAATATGTGAAGAACTCACACAACTTCACTCTAATAAGACAAGCAGTCCAATTTAAAAAATGAGCAAAGGACTTAAATAGACACTTCTCCAAGGAAGACATGCAAAGGGTCCAGAGACATGTGAAAAAATGCTCAGCATCACTAGCCATCAGAGAGATGCAAACTAAAACCACAGTGAGATACCACTTCACGCAAGCCAGAATGGCCATCATAAACAAAGCAAACCAGTGTTGGAGAGTTTGTGGAGTAAAGGGAACCCTAGTGCACTGTTGGTGGGAATACAGACTGGTGCACCCATTATGGAACACAGTATGGAATTTCCTCAGAAAAATAAAAATGGAACTGCCTTTTATATGGCAATTCCATGGCTGGTATTATATCCTAAGAACCCTGAAACACCAACCCAAATGAACCTATGCATCCCAATGTTCATAGCAGTACTATTTACAATAGGCAAGTGCTGGGAGCAACCTAAGTGCCCATCAAATTTTATAATCAGTAAGTGAACAGATAAAAAAACAGTGGTACATTTACACAATGGAATACTGTGCAGCAGAAAGTAAGAAGAATCTCCTACCCTTTGCGACAGCAGGGATGGAACTGGAGAGCATTATGCTAAGTGATACAAGCCAGGCAGTGAAAGACAAATACCATATTATTTCACCTTTAAGTGGAACCTAATCAGCAAAGCAAACAAAGAAGCAAAATATAATCAGACACATTGAAATTAAGAACAAGTTGACAGTAACCAGAGGGAGATGGAAGGGGATAATGGAAGGAAAAGGGTAAAGGGTTTTGAGGAACAAGTATAAAGTACACAAAACTAAGGGGGGTGGAATCAGGAGAGTGTGGTGTGGATGGTTGGTGTGCAGGGAGTGGTGGAGGGAAAAGGCATATGACTGTACTTGACAAACAGTAAAAGAAAAAATGAGAAATTTTTGCTCTAAATAAGCCTAAGTTGACCTTTATGATTTCAGGTATATTTATGGGTATTTTTTCATCTTGCATTTACCCACTTTATGTTATGTGAATATAATATAAGAGAAAATGGCATTTGTTTCAAACCAAGAAGTAGGGAACCTAGTAAATATTAATATCTCTGAAATATTTTTTCAAATATTCATAATTAAAATAGAATCTTATCAAAACATTATGTACTGCAAATTAATGTCAGCAAGCAAGAATTTTAAATTTCTCTGGTAAATACATACCAGAATAGGCTCAAATTTTATAATAAAAATAAATTTGGTTAAACATAGATGAGGAAATGATCGAAACATTGTATTAGCTTTAAAGAAGTATAATGTGTCTTTGTATAAATATTTTCAAGGGTGACATTTATTATTCTTTAACATGATTTTGCCTTAAATAAATTAAAAGTATATTTTCAAAAAAACTAATAAAAATAAAACAAAAAAGAAAAGAAAATTAAGTACATTGCAAAGATCACACCAAAAAATAATTTGAATTGATCTGTGCAGTTCTAGACTCATATTTAACCTGCTCACTATTTTTCCTCTCTAGTCACCCTCTCTCCACCCAGTTAGTGTGTTCTGCATAATGAATACCATGGTCTCTACTTTTAGTTTAGCTCTGCAGCAGAACATCTCACAACTGTACCTGGGATAAGCATTGGTGGAACCTTTCAGCTTTAACATTCTTTTGTTTCCTTGTTAAAACAGTTAATAGATGTGTGGATCAAAAAGCTGGGTATGTATATAAAATGGAATATGACTCAGTCACAAAGAATGAAATCTTACCACTTACAACAACATGGATGAAACTAGATGTAGGCCTGTGCCTTCTGGGAGAACACAGAGCCAGTACAACCAGTGGACAACTTAAAACCACACCAGAACATTACCAGTCAACCACTTCCACAAGTGACACAATCAAGGGTCAGCCTCAGCTGACACCAGAGGCCCACAGAAGTACCATGTTTTGACACGTATAACTCATACTTTTTGCCCAAATTTTGGAGGGAAAAATAAACATGCACATTATATATTAGTATAACAATCACATACAATGTGTATAATAATCTAATGTAGACTTCCAGCCAAGATAGAGGTGGTGGTAGATACACATTGCCTCCTTGCACAAAGAAAAGGACAACAACAAATTTAAAAAAAATAACAAGAACCGCAAAAAAAAAAAATGAACTGTATATAAGCCCAACAACCAAGGAGTTAAGAAGAAATATTTATCCAGACCAGCAGGAGGGGCAGATACTGGTAGCCAGGGTGGAGAGGACTTGTGGCAAGAAGGCAGCTGATAGACCTGGCAGGGCAGCAGCCAGGGGAGTGGGCAGTCCCACATCTGTGTGCAGATAAACCAGGAGGGACAACTGGGGAATAAGGCAGATCATGAAACCCAAGTTTCCAGGGCAGGCACATAAAGCCTCAAAACATCTGACTGAAAAAAGTCATAAGGGTTGAGGGAGTGAGAGAAACTCCCAGCTTCACAGGAGAGTTCCTCAGAGAAACCCACAGGGTCCAAGAATGTACACAACACCACCCACCCAGGAATCAGCACCAGAAAGGCTCAGCTTGCTGGTGGGTAGCAGAGGAAGTGACTGAAAGTCAGCTGAGAGCTGAGCAAGCAGCATTGTTCCCTCTCTGACCTTTCCCCCACATGCAGCACCAGCAGTATCTGGGGTTGACCCACAGTGGTGAATACATGAGGCTCCACCACTTACCACAGAACACGCATGCTGAGACCAAAAAAAAAAAAAATGGCCCAAATGAAAAAACAGATCAAAGCTCCAGGAAAAAAATACAACTAAGTGATGAAGAGATAACCAACCTATCAGATGCAGAATTTAAAACACTGGTAAACAGGATGCTTATAGAAGTGGTTGAGTATGGTCACAAAATAGAGGAAAAGTAAAGGCATGAAAAGTTAAAGGAAAATGTATAGGGAACAAATAGTGAAAAGAAAGAAGCCAGGATGCAAATCAATGATTTGGAGCAGAAGGAAGAAATAAACATTCAACCAGAACAGAATGAAGAAACAAGAATTCAAAAAAATGAGGAGAGGTTTAGGAACATCCAGGACAACTTTCAAGGTTCCAAAATCCAAATCATAGGGGTGCCAGCAGGAGAAGAACAAGAGCAAAAAAATTGAAAACTTATTTGAAAATAAAATATGGGAGAACTTCCCCAATCTGTCAAAGGAAATAGACTTCCAGGAAGTCCAGGAAGCTCAGAGTCCCAAAGAAGTTGGGCCCAAGGAAGCACACATTAAGGTACATCATAATTACATTAGCCAAAATGAAAGATAAGGAGAGACTCTTAAAATCAACCAGAAAAAAGGAGACAGCTATTCAAAACAGAGTTCCCATAAGACTATCAGCTGGTTTCTCAAAAGAAACCTTGTAGGCAAGGAGGGGCTGGAAGAAGTATTTGAAGTCATGAAAGGCAAGGACCTACACCATAACCATCAAGGCTATCACTTAGAATGGAAGGGAAGATTAAAGCGCTTCCCAGATAAGGCCAAGTTAAAAGAGTTCATCATTTACCATCACCAAGCTCTTATTATATGAAATGTTAAAGGGATTTATGTAAGAAAAAAAAAAACATGAATGGTAAAATGACAACAAACTCACAATTATCAACAACTGAACCTAAAAGAACAAAAACAAAAACAAAAAATGAACTAATCAAACATCTACAACAGAAAGAGATTCACAGAAAAAGAGATCACATGTGGGGTTAGCATAGAGAGGGAGGAAGAAGAATAGGGGAAAAGGTACAGGGAATAAGAAGCATAAATGGTAGGTACAAAATAGAGGGAGATTAAGAATAGTATGGGAAATGGAGAAGCAAAAGAATTTATATGTATAAACCATGGACATGAACCAAGGTCGGGGAATGATGGTAGGAGGGGGAGTACAGGGCAAAGAGAAATAAAGGAGAAAATACAATGAGACAACTGTAACAGCAAAATTAATAAAATATATTAAAATTTTTAAATAGAAGTTCAAATTTGTTGTTAGGGTGTTGTGATGGGGATGTAAAGTACAGTGTAGGAAATATAGTCAATAATTGTCCAATGACTGGTATCAGATCATCCTTTATCAGGATGATCACTTGATAAGTTATGTAATCTCTAATCACTGGGTTGGACACTGGAAACTAATATAATAATATATGTCAGCTGTAATTGAAAGTAAAAAATAATAAAAAATTTTTATTTTATTTTTTTCTTTTTAATCATTTTTCTAATACACAGTTGTCCCCATTTCCTCACCACCACTTTCGCCTGCCTCACACACCCACACCTCCCACCATCAATTCTACTCCCCTTTAGCTTTGTCCATGGATGCTTTATACATGTTCATTTACAACATTTCCCCTTCTTTCCCCATTATTTCTCTCCCTCCTACCCCCTGGTTACTGTCAGTTTGTCCTTAATTTCAGTGTTTCTGGTTATATCTTGCTTGCTTCTTTGTTTTGTTGATTAGGTACCACTGAAAGGTGAGATTATATTATGCTTGTCCCTCACCACCTGGCTTGTTTCACGTAGCATAATGCTCTCCAGTTCCATCTATGCTGTTGCAAAGGGTAGGAGCTCCTTCTTTCTTTCTGCTGTGTATTATTCCACTGTGTAAATGTACCACAGTTTTTTGATCCATTTCTTTACTAATGGGCACTTAGGTTGCTTCCAGCACTTGGCTATTGTAAATTGTGCTGCTATGAACATTGGGGTGCACAGGTTGTTTTGAATTGGAGTTTCAGGGTTCTTAGAATGTAATCCCAGCAGTAGAATTCCCTGATAAAAGGCAGTTCCATTTTTAGTTTTCTGAGGAAATTCCACTGGTTTCCACAGTGGTTGCACCAGTCTGTATTGCCACCAATAGTTCACTATGATTTCCTTTTCTCCACATCTGCTCCAACACTTGCTTGTTGATTTGTTTGTGATGGTCACTCTGACTTATGTGAAGTGGTATCTTTGTGGTTTTATTTTTCACCTATCTGATGGATAGTGATGCTGAGCATCTTTTAATTTATCTCTGTATGTCCTCCTTGGAGAAGAATCTGTTCAGATCTTTTGCCCATTTTTTTCTTCTCTTTTTAAAATTATTTTATTGTTATTCACTTGTCTTCATGTACTCCTCTCCATTCCCACCCCCAACCTAGCCAAACTCACCTCTCTCTATTGCTTCCACCCCCCTTGGTATATCATCCATGAGTCCTTTATAGTTGTTCTTGAAAACCCTTCCCACCCATTATTGCCTCTCACCTCCCTTCTGGTTACTGTCAGATTGTTGTTATTTCAGTGTCTCTGGTTATATTTTGCTTCCTTGTTTGCTTCATTGATTAGGTTTCAGTTAAAGGTGAGATCATATGATATTTGTCCCTCACTGCCTGGCTTATTTCTCTCAGCAAAATGGGCTCCAGTACCATCCATGCTGTTGAAAAGGGTAGGAACTGCTTCTTTCTTTCTGCTGTGCAGTATTCCATTCTGTAAATGTACCAAAGTTTTTTGATCCATTCACTCACAGATGGACATCTAGGTTGCTTCCAGCACTTGGCTATTGTAAATTGTGCTACAATGAACATTGGGGTGCATAGGTTCTTTTGAATTGATGTGTCAATGATGTTAGGTTATAATTCCAACTGTGGAATTTCTGGATAAAAGGCAGTTCATTTTTATTTCTCTGAGGAAATTCCATACTGTTTTCCACAATGGCTGTACCAGTCTGCATTCCTACCAACAGTGCACTAGGGTTCCCTTTTCTCCGCAACCTCTCCTACACTCGTGTGTTGCTTTCTTTATTATAGCTATTCTTAACTGTGTGAAGTGGTATCTCATTGTGGTTTTAGTTTGCATCTCTCCGATGGCTAATGATGCCAAGAATCTTTTCCCAAGTCTCTGGGCCCTCTGCATGTCCTCCTTAGAAGTGTCTACTCAAGTCCTTTGGCGTTCTTTAATGCCTTCCTGATATTAAGTCATATAAGGTCTTTATACATTTTGGAGATCAAACCCTTGTCTGAGGTGTCATTGACAATTATGTTTTCCCAGGTATTTTGTTTTCTTTTCATTAATGCTGTTTCCTTTAACCATGGAGAAACTGTTTATTTTCATGGGGTCCTATTTCTTTGTTCTTTCCTTGCTCTAGAAGACATATGGGTGAAAATATGGCTCCATAAAATAGCTGAGATTTTCCTGCATATGTTCTCCACTAGGACTTTTATGGTGTCACAACTTATATTTAAGGCTTTTATCCACCTTGGATTTATTTTTGTATATGTTGTAAGTTGGTGATCAAGTTTCATTTTTCTGCATGTAGCTGTCCATATCTCCCAACACCATTTGTCGAAGAGGCTAGTTTTACTCCATTTTATGCCTCACACACATTGTCAAAAATTAATTGACCGAAGAGACTTGGGTTTATTTCTGGGTGCTCTGTTCTGTTCCCTTGGTCTATGGGTCTGTTTTTATGCCAGTAGCAGGCTGTTTTGATTCCAGTGGCCTTGTAATACAGTTTGATATCAGGTATTGTGATCCCTCCTACTTTGCTCTCCTTTCTCAAAATTGCTGCAGCTATTTGGGGTCATTTATGGTTCCATATAAATTTTTGACATGTTTGTTCTATATCTGTGAAATATGCCATTGGTACTTTAATAGGGATTGTATTCAATCTGTAAATTGCTTTGGGTAGCATGGACATTTTGATGATGTTAATTCTTCCAATCCATGAACACAGTATATGTTTCCATTTGTTCGTGTCTTCCTTAATTGATTTCTTTCCTATGCACGCCACATATTTTATTTTTAATATTTTATTCAAAAAACAAGCATTCACAAAGTTAAAAAATAGAAAAATAAAACCCATCGTCAAACTATTATAATGATTGACTCTTGGAAAACACATTTTTAAATTTAGTCAAGTAAGTTTTAAAAAGAAAATTAAATCAGTAAAAACCTGAAGTTACATTAATAGCTAAAATTAAATAAATAATATTTTACAAGCATTGACTATGTTACCTTGGTGTTCTTTGCCATTCTCTAGAAATATAGTGTCCACATCCATCATAGCTGGTCACATGTTCCCTTAATGTAGATTATTTTTTTAAGAAATAAATTTGTCTCATTTCACTTAGCATAATACCCTCTAAGTCCAACTGTGCTATTGCAAAAGGCAAGACTTCATTGTTTTTCATGGTTGAGGCATATTCCATTGCATATATGTATGGGCCACATATTCTTTATCCACCCATCTATTATAGACACTTGGCTTGCTTTGATATCTTGGCTATTGTAAATAATTCTTCAGTAAACACAGGAGGCATGTATTCTTTTAAATTAGTGTCTTGATTAAGAAGTACAAATTGGCAGTTACAGAATAGCCATAAGATATATATTAGAGCATAAGAAACATAATCAATAATATTTTAATAACTATGTATGCTGTCCACAGGGTACTGTGGATATTGGTGAAAACACTGTAAAGTATGTTTGTCTAACCACTATGCTGTACACCTAAAATTAATACAAAATAATATTAATAATAAACTATACTTGGAAAAAAAAGAAGTAGACTTTTGGCTTGATTGACTCACAGGAAGGGCTATGTACCTGGCCACTAATCTCAGCTTCACAACTGATATGTATATAAACTGCCCAAGAGACTTAATTTCACTGTTACCTAACTTATCCCCAGACTCCAAGACACCATACTGAAATAACCAAGAGTAGATGGCACATGTCTTGTGCAGCTACTCACAATAGTTACAGGATCTCCATCACACTGACACAGCACACAGAGGCCACTGTGCAGTGTTCCAGTGGGAGTAGGTACATCCTGCTTGCCTTCACACAGGCTTCCATCTCCATTAGAATATTGTGCTGGTGTTATATCAATAGGTGGAGAAAAAACATTTGATAAGGTACTACACCCATTTAAGATAAAAACGATCAGCAAAGCAGGAGCAGAGGGAGCATTCTGCATCATGATAAAGGCCATATATGAGAGACCTACAGCCAACATCATATTCAATGGGCAAAAACTAAAAGCTTTGCCACTAAGATAAGGAACAAGACAAAAATGTCAGCTTTCACCACTTCTATTCAAGTATTAGAAGACCTAGCCAAAGGGATCAGACAAGAAAGAGAAATAACAGGCATCCAAATTGGAAAGAAGGAAGTAAAATTGTCATTTTCAGGTGTTATGATGGTGTACATAGTAAACCTGGTAGACTGCACCAAAAAATGACTTGACCTAATAAGTGAATTTGACAAAACAGCAGGGTTCAAAGTCAATATTCAGAAATTAAAGGCATTTTTATGCATCAACAACATAAGATCAGGATCAGAAATCAGGAAAAAAAATCGCATTTCCTACAGCAACAAGAAAAGTAAAGTGCCTAGGAATAAACGTTACCAACACAGTGGAAGACCTGTACTCAGAAAACTATACAACACTCAAGAAAGAATTTAAGGAATACACAAATGAATGGAAACATGTGCCATGCTCATGGACTGGAAGAATTAACATCAAAATGTCCATATTACCCAAAGCAATTTATAGATTCAACATGATCCCTATTAAAGTACCAATCACATATGTCACAGATATAGAACAAACATTTCAAAAATGTATATGGAACCATAAATGACCCCAGGGAGCTGTAACAATTTTGAGAAAGAACAACTAAGTAGGAAGGATCACAACACCTGATATTAAACTGTATTACAAGGCCACTATTATCAGAATAGCCTGGTACTGGAAAAAGAGCAGACACATAGACCAAGGGAACAGAACAGAGAGCCCAGAAATGAATTCAAGTCTCTATGGTTAATTAATATTTGACAAAGTGGGTAGAATAAAATGGAATAAAAATAGCCTCTTCAGAAATGGTGTTGGGAGAGCTGGACAGCTACATGCAAAAAAATGAAACTTGATCACCAACTTATGCCATACACAAAAATAAATTCAAAGTGGATAAAAGACTTAAATATAAGTAGTGTCACCATAAAAGTCCTAGTGGAAAACATAGGCAGAAAAATCTCAGATACTCCACGCAGCACTATTTTCACCAATATGTCCCCTAGAGCAAGGGACATAAAGGAAAGAATAAACAAATGGGATCCCATCAAAATAATCTCCATGGCTAAAGAAAACAGCATTAAAATGAAAAAAAGAACCAACCATATGGGAAGACATACTTGCCAATGATGCCTTAGACAAGAGTTTGATTTCCAAAATATATAAAGAACTCACATGACTCCATTTCAGGAAGAAAAACAACACAATTTAAATGGGCAAAGGACTTGAACAGACATTCCTCCAAGCAGGACATACAAAGGGCCCAGAGACATATGAAAAGATGCTCAGCATCACTAGCCATCAGGTAGATGCAAACTAAAACCAGAATGAGATGCCACTTCACACCAGTCAGAATGGCCATCATAAAGAAAGCAACAAAGAACAAGTGTTGGAGAGTTTGTGGAGAAAAGGGAACCCTAGTGCACTGTTGGTGGGACTGTAGACTGGTGCAGCCACTGTGGAAAACACTATCGAATTTCCTCAGAAAAATAAAAATAGAACTGCCTTTTGACTCAGCAATACCACTCTTGGGATTATACCCTAAGGATCCTGAAACACCAATTCAAAAGACCCTATGCATCCCAATGTTCATAGTAATACAATTTACAATAGCCAATTGCTAGAAGCAACCTAAGTGTCCATCAGTAAATGAATGGATCAAAAACTGTAGTACATTTAAACAATGGAATACTATGCAGCAGAAAGAAGGAGCTCCTGCCCTTCGCACAGGGATAGAACTGGATAGATCTGGAAAGCATTGTAGGAGACCATTCTGGGTGGTGTGGGCCCAGCTCCCACTCGGAGATACACAGGACCCACACCCACAGACAGGTTGTCCCATGGGGAATCAGGCCTGCAATGTGCCTAGGCTGCTTTGAGTCTTGCTTTTGCTAAAACTCCCTCACCTTGAATTGAGACAGCAAGTGCTTACTGTAACTTCCTAAAATCCATGCTAAAACTCCTCAGTATGGAGTGTAACAGGTTCAACTACTTTTCCCTTTTCATTTGCAAATATCCTTCTTCTATGATGTGATTAGCAGCATTGGCTTCTTTCTTTTTTGCAAAAGGTAACCACCTAAAGCCAACTGGTGCATAGTAAATGAGGACCATCACATAATGTGCTGAGAATAAAGAAATAAAGGCCTGTTACGGTGCAGGCTGGGGCTTTTTGCTGCCCTTGAGAGCGAAGACGCTTGCCCTTTTTCTCCACAGGACTTGGTAGTACTTGTGAATGTCTCTCACCCATCCACAATATCGTGGACCCCACAAGCTGGGGTCCACTTCAAAGCATAATGCTAAGTGAAATAAGCCAGACAGTGAAAGAGAAATATCACATAATCTCACCTACAAGTCGAACCTAATCCACAAAACAAACAAGCAAGCAAAATATACAACCAGAGACATTTAAATAAAGAACAAACTGACAGTTACCAGAGAGGAGTGGGGACAGGGATAATAGCGGAAGGGCTATCAGGAATGTATGTAAAGGACACATGGACAAAGCTAAAGGAGGTAGATTCAAGGGTGGGTCGCAGTGAGAGGTAAGGTTGGGGCATGGTGGGATGAGAATGGAGACAACTGTACTTGAACAATAGAAAAATCCAGATATATTCATTTTTTAAAGTGTTTTTAACAAATTTATTACAAAGTAATATATTATTTTAGCATTGAAGAAAAAGACAAGGAGAGCTTTCTTAGGTATAAGAAATCAAAAACTATAGTTATATAGCTATATATTAATTTTATACTTTTAAGACAAAAACATTATGAACAAAATTAGATCAGTAAACAGAAAAATATCACAACATATACAATAAAGAACCAATATTCATAGTAGAAACACACTAATATTATATTTCTTAGTATTATGTTATATTATAATAATATACAATATTTTAATAGGAAAATAGGCAAAGAGTAAACACAAGCAACTTATAGAATAAGAAAAACAAATAATGAGCCAAAAATACTCAATCAGGAAAGGATGGACTCTACAGTAAATGATGTTGAGAAAACTGAATAAACTACATGCAGAAAAAATGAAATTGGAATCTACCTTACACACTCACAAATATTAACTCAAAACAGTTAAAATATTAAAGACTTAAACATATACCTGAAACCTTAAAACTCCTAGAAGAAAATGTAAGGGAAAAGCTCCTTGACATTGGTCTTAATGTTACAGGGTGCGGCCAAGGGGGGGACCCCACATGGACATTTAAAATGGGGTCCAGAACTCAAGGTCTTCAGAAAATACTAGGATGTCCTACCCCGCCCCCCCAGGTGTGGGTGGAGGAAAGGGACAAATGGAGCAGGCCCATCGAGAGCTGTTTTGCATAGCAACAGCTCTGCAGCCAACCTCTGGGGTATGGTCATTTAACATATCTATAACCTTTGACTGGCTACATAGATATGTTAAATGGCTATGGCCA
Source organism: Tonatia bakeri (assembly GCA_004024845.1). Classification (NCBI taxonomy): domain Eukaryota; kingdom Metazoa; phylum Chordata; class Mammalia; order Chiroptera; family Phyllostomidae; genus Tonatia; species Tonatia bakeri. Next base: position 22,330 of record PVIA01014302.1, read on the forward strand.
TGCTCTGAGCCAGGGGGATGGAAGTAACTTCCCCACCAAGATGCAACTGGTGGTGGGGGGGGGGGCAGGGGGGGCAGGTCCCCCAAGTTACAGCGCCTGCGTGAGAGCTTGGAGATGATTGGCTCCATGACATGGGGCCACACCTGCCCAGACCGATGATGGCGACCAGAAAAGCTGAAAAGGACAGCAGATTGAGGGCAGGTGTGGCCGAGTGTGGGAGGAGTCGGAAGTGGGGCTGCAGAGGAAGATTGGCGTGGGGATTTAAACCCAGACACGGCAGCCATAGAGGAGAGAACCATGCGGCTTTTGGCAGAGCAGAGGGCTCCAGCAGCCCTGTGAGGGAGAACCACAAGGCTTTTGGCAGAGCAGGGGGCTCTCGCAGCCCTGTGAGGGAGAACCACGCAGTTTTGCCAGAGTGCACACTCCCGCAGCTCTGGTAGGAGAGGACTGCGTGGCTTTGAGGTGCTTCTTTTGGTCATGCAGCCTGGGAAGCAAGAGAGACTTTGCCTGGAAGAAGGGTGAAAGAACTCTTACCAGTAGGCCATGAGACGGTGCTGCATAGCTTTGGATTAATTGGAGATCCTGCCTGGATGGTGACACAGCTGATGGTGCCGAGAACCGAGAGAGGCCTACCAGCCGAGCACGGATTACTGGGAAGAACCAGACATTGCCTGAGACTGGACTTCTATTTCCTTTCCTGAGATACGGTACCCCATACTGGGCAAGGGGGAAGGAAGGACTGTGTGCATTTGTGGGTGTTTTAAGGGACTTTGGGATTTTGGTAAAGACATTAGGTCACTACTTCAAGTTTGTATAGCACTAAATAAACGTTTTCTTTCCTTTTCACGAATCTCTGGCATTGAGAGATATCTTTCCTTTAAGGTGGTGGACAAGACGGACCTGAGCCTCTTTCAATAATAGTATTACCATCCCGGCCCCCCCCTTGTTTTACTCTGTAACATTAACAATGGTATTTTAGACATGGCATCAAAAGCATAAGCAACAATAGCAAAAATCAACAAATGGGACTATATCAAACTAGAAAGCTTCCAAAGATGCTCATTGTCACCAATCATCAGGGAAATGCAAATTAAAAACTTAGTGAGACATCACCTTATACCTGTCAGAATATCTATTATCAATAAATTAAAAAACAAGTGCTGGGGAGGATATGGAGAAAAGATAACCCTTGTGCACTATTGGTGGGACTGTTAAGTTGGTGAAGCCACTGTGGAAAACACTATGGATTTAAAAAAAACTAAAAGTAGAACTACCACATGACCCAACAATCCCACTTCTGGGTATCTTTCCAAAGGAAATGAAAACAGGATATCAAAGAGATATATGCACCTCTATATTCATGGCAGTGTTATTTTCAATAGCCAAGATATGGAAACAACCTAAGTGTCTATCACAAATGAATAAATAAAGACGTAGTATCTACATGCAATGGAATATTATTCAGCCATGTAAAAGGAAATATTGCCATTTGTGACATGGATAGAACTTAGGACATCATGCTAGGTGACCTAAGCCAGATACATACAAATACTGAATAATATCACTTACATGTGAAATCTATAAAAGTTGAACTCATAAACAGTGTCCAATGGTGGTTACCACAGGCTAGGGTCAGGGGAATTGAGAAGCTATTGCTAAAGGGCCAAAGTTCACACTAATAGAAGAGTAAGTCCTAGAAATGAATGCATAACACAGTAATTACAGTCAACAATATTCCATCATATATTTCAAAGTTGCTCAGAGACTAGATCTAAACATTTTCCACTGCAGAAAAGAAATGGTAACTATGTGAAGTGATAGACACATTAACTACACTACAGTGGTAAATGTTATTGTGATGTACAACTGTATCAAGTCAACACACTGGATATTTCAAACTTAAATAATGTTATATGTTAATTATGTCAACTAAAAAAATGGCATTTTAAAGAAATATCTTAAAGGATGAAAGGAAGTACACTAAAACATTAACAGTAAATAGCTTTATAAGGTAAGATTTAAATGTTTCTGTTTCATAATTTTTACTATGATTTGTATTATGAAGAAAATATTGTTCATTTTATAACAAAAATGAATAAAAGATACCAAATTTTACTATTTGGGGGACAGTCATTCTGATTCACATTTTTATTCCTAATTGTCCTTCTAATGAAATTACTGGTCTAAACAAATATTTACACCACCCATGAGCTGCAATAAATAGGAATTTATTTTTTTAGAACTTATAAAGTTGTGATTTAAAGCAAAGCACACTTTTGATTGTGGATCCACAATAAAGCTGAATTCCAATGGTTTTGAGAAAAAACATCTACTAACAAAGTGACATCTATAGCACCAAGATATTTGAAATTCCTACCAAAGAAACTCTGCATATAATAGAAGAAAGTAATGAAGTTATTTTTTTCTTTCATTTTTGAAGGTTAATATTGAACAACAATCAGAGGAAAATCAAACTATCATAACAAATGACTGATTGTAATGTCAGTCTTTGACACTAGTTTGGGCAAAGCGACTCCTTTGCTCATGCGCACTCTCCAGCTACCCAAGGGATTATTTACAAGATCAAAGAAAGGGGCATTTTCATTCCATCCACCAAAAAAAAACTGCATATGTTCTTTTTTTCAAAGATACTCATTAACTTTCATGGAAAGAGTATGTTTATGCCACATGAATACATTTTCTTTGTTAATCTTCCCAAACTAACAGGAAAATGCTATAACATTTTTATTTACACTAAAATTTTACTACCACTAAGAGAGACACACATGGTTTTCATACACAAAGAAACACATCTAACACAGTGTATGTTAGTCTGTATACGAGGTAAGTACATGAAGTCAAATCAACCAGCCAACCAAGTGACTCTTTAAATAAAGGTTCTATACCTTGCTGTATAAAAGCTTTTTACACTGCAAACACATGTTTACCCATAAAACAGTGCTGTCTGCAGCATAAGTAATATGTATAGTCTCTGCAAGTTCATAGTTATCATTTAACTCAATCTCAGCTTTTATGTCAGTAGGCTAATGAAAGGGATTTGTGTGAAAAATATAAGGAGTAGTCTATTTAAAACAGCTTATTTATAACAGGTTTTTCAGGAGCAGAAATACTGAGTGGAATACCTTTATTTGGATGATATGGAAATTCCTACCAAAGAGACTTTGCATACAATAGAAAAAAGTAATGAAGTTATTTTTTTCTTTCACTTTTGAAGGTTAATATTGAACAAAAATCAGTGGAAAATCAAACTATCATAACAAATGACTCATTGTAATGAATTCATCTGAATTCATTCTGCATGATAAACAAGTTAGTTCCATAAACAAACTCCTGGTTCATGATTTTTCTCTATTTAGAAAACTAATTTGTAGATGGGCCCAGAGTTACTGTTTAATTTTCATAAGCAATATTCCTAGCACCTCTAATTGTACCCAATAACCAAGGCACCCATTTGTAACTTTGATTAAATAGTGGAAAAGGCAGCCAATTTGATGAAAAAAATCAGCTAAACCATTATTTGATTTTAAAAGCCAAAGCAACAGAGTTCTTGGTAAATTTCCACACATTTTTCTGGCATTGATAAACTCATCTGATTGTCCCAGGGCAAAGTCGTTAGGCTGGTTTACTAAGAGGTACTGCTGAGGGAGCCGCACTCAATAAGTATTAGGTTCCAAGCCTGTGGCAAGGAAACTCAAGATCATAAGACAAACACAGCTCCTTCATTTGAATCTTTCAGTGGCTCAGTTAAGTCTCAGGGAAATCGTGTGATCCCCATGTTACAAATGAGGAAACAGGCATAAGAGTGTAATAATTTTTCCAAATTCACAACGGTAATAAATATTGGATTCAAGTTTTAAACCTAAGTTTCTGACCCAAACCAGGATTGATCTCCTTCCACACTTAGCTTTCACAAGGCTCAAACCAGTCAACACGGTATAGACATTTTGGGCAATTTATGTCATTTATGTCATTTCTAGATGTACTTGAATGTTAATATGAATTACTCTAGTAATATAGTAAGGTGCCAAGGTGACAAGACACAGAGGTCACTGGACTCTAAGGTGTGGAAGAAATAACCAACCCCAACACACACACACACACACACACACACACACACACACACACACACACACACATTATACTACATTGATAATTCTTTCTCTATAGTGACAAAAAATAACAATATATTAAAAGAAACAAACTTCTTATTTCCAGTGCCAGGCAGTGGATTCAGCTTCAGAGTAGCCTGAGAACTGCTTTGTCTCTCTCCGACTCAGTTTCCCATTTTTGCTAAGGAGACAGCTAGACACTGGGGGAACTTGGGAAATTATAAATGAAATATGTCCCTCTCAAGAGTTTTCCTTTTCTTTTTTTTGGATTTATTTATTTTCTTTCTTTTTTATTGTTTATGCTATTACAGTTGTCCCCAAATTTTCCCCTTTTGCCCACCTCCACCCAGCCCTAGCCCTCATCTCCCTCAGGCCATCACCACACAGTTGTCTGAGTCCATGGGTCATGCATATATGTTCTTTGGCTAATCCCTTCACCTTCTTTCTTCCAGCCCCTCATTCCTGCTCCCCTGTGACAGCTGTCAGTCTGTTACAGGTACTTGTGCTTCTGTTTCTATTTTGTTGATTAGTTTATTTTGTTCATTAGAGTGCATATAAGTGAGATCATATGGTATTGGTCACTAACTGGTTTATTTCACTTAACATAATAATCTCCTGGTCCATCCATGTTGTTGCAAAAGGTAAGAGTTCCTTCTTTTGTATAGCCTCATAGTATTCCATGCTATAAATGTACCACAGCTTCTTTTGTAGCATTTTTTTCAATTTTATTTTAATGATTGTTCAAGTACAGTTTTCTCCCCTTTACTCCCAATCAAGCCCACCCACCACCCTCCCAACTTCCCTCCCATTACCACCCTCCCCCTAGTTTTTATCCATGTGTCTTTTAACTTTGTTCCTGTAAACCCTTCCCCTTTTCCCCTGAAATTCCCTCTTCTCTCTCCTCTGGTCACTTTCTGCCTGTCCTCTAATGCAGTGTCTTTGACTATATTTTGCTTGTTTCTTTGTTAAGGTTCCTGTTAAAGGTGAAATCATATGGTATTTATCTTTCACTGCCTGGCTTATTTTGCTTAGCATAATGCTTTCCAGTTGGATCCATGATGTTGCGAAGCATAGGAGCTCCTTTCTTTCTGCTGCATAGAATTCCATTGTGTAAATGTACCATAGTTTTTTGATCCATTCATTTACTGATGGGCATCTAGGTTGCTTCCAGCACTTAGCTATTGTAAATTGTGCTGCTATGAACATTGGGGTGCAAAGGTTCTTTTGGATTGGTGTTTTAGGATTCTTAGGATATAGTCCCAGCAGTGGAATTGCTGGG
>PVIA01014303.1:0-27765 GCA_004024845.1 Tonatia bakeri
CAGATGTCCAACCTCCAGAACTGTCTTTTCTACCATTCTTAGCTACCACTCGTAGCTAGTTAGGCTGTGAATTTTCCCAGTGGCTTCCTGGAAATAACTGGACTCTGAAGTTGGAATTTTACAGCCCAGGAGCAGTGCTGAGACAGGTTAGCAGAGAGATGTTTGTACAGGTGAGGCTATGAAGTTCTCTAGTAGTTGGTTGCCATTGTGTATGGACATTGGCTGGGGTGATATGCATATTAATAAAGGGGAGCGGGAAGGATAGCCAGTCTGTCTCTGTTGATAACCTGGTGCATGGATTGCGCAGGAAGGCAGGGAACAGTAAGCCACAGAGGTAAAGATGGAATGGTGCATGTGACCTTGTTCTGGGATAGGGAAGGAATGGGAACCATTGTACTAACGGCAGTGATTCATTTCTTTTCATAGTGAAGAAAAGAACACATGCCTCACGATTCAGTCTCTACTTTCTCTATACTACACCTATTTGTGGCATAGGCCGTACTGTTGTGACCTGTAAGTAGGAAGTTCAGAATCATTTCCAATCCAGTTTAAGGGATTTACTGGCTGCAGGATTATTCTGGTATCTATCTCTAATGCATTTTCATAATAATAATAATAATCATTTTTTGTATTTATAAAGTGCTTTTCATTTAGATTGCTATGAGTCGTTCATGCATTTCATTCTAATGATACAGAGTATATTAATAATGCAAAATGGTGAATCACTGACTGAAATTTGATTATTTAGAATATCAGCTTATAAATTAGTACTATGTACAGGGCCATTGCTAGTTTTGAAACAATGAATAAAATATGGAAGGTATGAGAGAAAAGGTACAGGGAATAAGAAGCATAAATGGGGGAAAAGGGGAAGGGTTTACAGGAACAAGTAAAAAGGACACATGGACAAAAACTGGGGGTGGGGGTGGAAATGGGAAGGAGGTGAAGAGAGCTCAGGGGTGGGCTGGGATGGGAGTAAAAGGCAGAAAACTGTACTTGAACAGCAATTAAAATTTAAAAAAGAAGTATAAATGGTTGGTACAAAATAGGGGGAGGTTAAGAATAGTATAAAATGGAGAAGCGAAAGAACTTATATGTATGACCCATCGACATGAACTAAAGAGGTGGGGAGAATGTGGGTGGGAGGGGAGGTGCAGGGTGGAGGGGAATAAAGGGGGACAAATGGGACAACTGTAATAGCATAATCAATAAAATACATTTAAAAAATAAAAATATGAAAGGTATGTATATCATGTCAAATTCCAGAAAAATTAACAAAGGGCTAAAGAGAAATGTTGCAGAGGAATAAAAAGAAAGGACTAATAGAGATGTTAAATATTTCAACTTTTCTAAATAGTGGGAAATGAAAATTAAAGAGGTACTTTATATATACATACAATTAGCACAGATTGGAAAAACTGTTCATGTGAGACAGCCACCCTCAGGGACTGTTGAGTGAGACTGCGAAATTGCAAAACACTTCTGGAAAGCAATTTGTCAGCACTAATCAAAAGCCTTAGGTTCACCCCCACCATAGGAATAGCTTTTATGGAGATAGCTGAAACTTCAACCAAGATGTGTGTGAAAAGATATTTATTCCGGTATTATATATCAGAGCTGAAGATTGCTAATATCCAATCACAGGACAACAATTAAGCAAATAATGTTGCATTCCAATGGTGGGATAATAAGTAGACATTAAAATGATTTATATATTATTTTCATTATTTATATATTATAATTTTATTATATATAAGTATATATGGTTTGAGAAAATTATACAATTATTAATAGTGGCTATTTTTAATGGTAGGCTTACACATATTTTTACTTTTCCTCTTGAAAACATTCAGTGGCTTTCAATTTCCATATAACAGAGTTAAAACTTATAATGTGAAAAAATGCAATTCAAAAATCTCTGTCTCTGAAGAAACATTTCATACCTCTTTATAGTTCACTTGATTATTTTTGCTGGCAAGTTGAATTATTGCCTGATAATTCACCACAGTGACTCAAAGTTAGTAACATTCATTCTTGTGTCTTGTACTTACATTTTATGTGTTTACTATTCACAGTCCTTCCAATTACTGGATAAAGTCCCATTGAAGTCATTGAAACCTTAACTCCTCAATGTTTTAGAGGAGGAATAAATAGTGAATTTCAATAATTTTGTGCCTAAGTCAGTGCTTTTCAAAATAATGCAATTTCTGCCCTGGCTGGTGTAGCTCAGTGGATTGAGCGTGGGCTGCGAACCAGGCATCGCAGGTTCGATTCCCAGTCAGGGCACATGCCTAGGTTGCAGGCCATGTCTCCCAGCAACCGCACATTGATGTTTCTCTCTCTCTCTCTCTCTCCCTCCCTTCCCTCTCTAAAAATAAATAAATAAAATCTTAAAAAAATACTGTAATGCATAATTTAAAAAAAAATCTCTTTAAAAAAATAATGCAATTTCTGGAGAGATTTGAGGATGTTTAACTAGTACAATTGGCAGTACTTAAACCATCTTTAATTCTTTCACCAAGAGAGTCACTGTCAGTCTTTGGTTCACCTTCTTGCAAGTTGTCTTCCTTTCTGTATCTACGGCAAGTGTGCAAAATAATAGTTTGCAAACTGTTTTGCAACTCACTTTCTATATTTATTAGTGTAGACTTAAACTTTTGGTGTTGATCTTCAGGATAATTAAAGTATCCAAAGAATGCCTTTAGAAAATATGTACATTTTATATGTATGTAATTTAAAATGAAGAGAGGTAAGTTACTGTATGGGTGTACAGTTGACTTTATAAAACAGAAAACACAAATAATATTGGCTTAAACAAAAGGGAGTTAACCTGTAGGTCTCTGCTATAGTTACTATAATTTTATAGAACAGGAGGTCAAAATATAGGTATCATCAGATTTAATACTTATAACAAAATGCAGGCCTCATTCAAATTGTGTATGAAGAATTATTGTATTTATAATTAGCAAAAGATGACATTTTTCTATGTTTTAGGTAGGGAATAATTGAATTCACATTGTTCAGTATTATTCAGACTAATTCTTAATTTTAAGTTTATCTTTTGAAAATAAACAGAACCTTCCCCACATGAGAAGTATAACATAATTAACTTCCCACACAGGAAAGAAAAACATTATTTTTAGGGTCATATTTACACTATCATTATCAATTATGTACCATTTGATTTGTAAGAATTGAAGTAAAATGTTATTTGTTTTTGAAACAAAGCTTCTACTTTCATTTAAGTTATATGTAGCTCATAGGAAATAATATTTTCAATGGAAATTTTTCAATTTTAATACATTTTAAAATCAAAGCTAAAACAACATTCAGTATATATTTCCTGTATATATTTTCATAACTGACTTTATAATTAAATTAGACCCATCAGATTCAATCTCCTAGAAAGAAATTTGGGTTTAGAAAAGTTAGTCTTCTGGGCCTCTTGCACGGAAGCTATAAAGTAGGGAGCTACGGGGTAGACATGTTCTATCCCAGGTGAGGAGAAAAGCACAAAGGAACAATCTGCATCTATTCTTTCATTCAATAAATATTTACAGATTGTCTCCACGTGTAGGTACTCTGCAAGGTGCTACGTCTGCAATGGTGAACCCAATAGATGTTGTCTCTGTCCTTGTGGGGCCTAAAAAAGGATTGTTGATATTAGTTAATATTTGATTACAAATTTTGATAAATACAAAGAAGAAAAAGAATAGAGGGCTTTGAAAAAAATAAGGGTTTCTGAGAATCAGTGAAGACTTCTCTGAGGATGTGACAGTTCAAGAAATATATACTGAGCTGACAAATTATTATCCTTCTAGACAGAAGTAACTTTAATGGTTACCATAGATATTTAGCCATGAAACATTTATGTGGAACATTTTCAGGCCACATACACTGCAACAGTTACAAAAGAGTATTTATGTGGATTGAGGTCCCTGAATGGTCTTAGATTCCAGCGATTTCCTTTTAAATATATCTGGAAGTCTCCAGGGTGGGTCTTATGCATGTTCTTTATTTTACTAAACTATTGCATGATGTGCATCATCAATTTTTTTCTTAGTGTTTGTAGTCGAAGATGTAACTATTATTCTCACTTCTTGCCTCTGATACGTAGTAAAGTCATCCCATCTGTGGCTACTTTTTGCTAGTGCCGGCCCTGAGGTTGCTGGAGCCCAGTGTTAAGGACAATGATGTCTGTACTAAGTTTCCTATCTTCAGAAATCATATAAATGCAAATGCAGCTTATGGCTTCTGTTCTCAATGTTGAAATGGATATACAATCCACAGAGCAGGGGTTCTTAACCTCGGCTCCATGGATGTACTTCAGACCTTTTGGGAACCTTTTGATTTGTGCACACATTTTGGGACACGTGGGCAGTTGGTGGTGGTGCCGTAAGAGAGGTGAGTTATGGCTTTTTAAGATTTCAAAGGAAGTTCCTCCCCTAAAAGGATTAGGCATCAGTATCACAAGAGGAGGAGACTGGGAAATCAAACCATGGCCAGCACTGTGCTTTATGTAGAATCACCCACCTTTCCTCCATAGTTTCTATACTGTCATGGAACCAGATCTGCTCACCATCTCCTAGGAGGAGTTACTTCCTAGGAGGGTCCTTGGTTCCCATGTATGAGATTCTAAATGGACACCAGCCAGTCCTGTAAACATGACAAATATACTTGAGTCCTAAGGTAAACATAGCTCAGGCCCAAGCTATATATGTAGGACATAAATAACAGTAAAAACCCTCTGTGCATATCTTGGTATTTTGTTTGCATAGCTATATGTATGTATGTATGTATATATAGGTATGTATATATATATATATGTGAAAAAGTGACAATTGATTAGTTTTTGAAAAGGAAAGGGTACTTTCATCTAATTAGAGAAAATATTTAAGAAATTTACTTTCTTAATTTTTTTTAACTTTTTAACTTTCAGTCATAATTTTTTCTGCTGTAATTATTTCCTCTCAGATGAATGTGACAACTTGATTTTGTTGCATTTCCTCCCTTGATCCTCTTTTTCTGTTTTTCATTTTTCTGCTCATGTTCATTTAGACCTCATTTAGACCTCATGTTCATTTAGACCTCATTCATTTGTTTCATGTTCTACCAGCAATGTGGTTCTATATTTTTAACCTCTTCACTGAGTGGTCAAATTCCTACAATTGCATGTGTAGGTTTTGCATCCCTGATTCTCAGTGCAAATGATCTGGATTACTGATTATTCGTTAGCTAGAAACCTGTTCAAATATGCTTTTGAAAAACTAAACATTCTTAAAAGCATTTCATACTTTTCTTTTCTTAGCCTTCATGATTTGTCATTCAAAGACTGAAGAAGTGTTAGTTTTTACTTCCAGTGGGATGGGTTTGAAAAAAGCACCTTTGAAAGAATAACTTCCCTCTGAAAGTTTAAAAGTATCTAGTTACAAATGAATGAATCTTCTCTTTTCTTTATGGAAAATTGAAAAGGTGCTTCAAGCTGTGCTTCTGTTAAATTTGGCATCACACTGAGTGTATTGCACAGACACTGAAGAAGGAATCCTGTTGTGAAATTAGATGAAAAAACAGTGGTAAACTGAATTTCATTTAGGTGAGTGTTTTTACAATTTAAATGTAATTTCTGCCTGTATATTTAAAAAGCACGGTTCAGAGTATCCCCAGAAATGTAACAGAAGACCAAAGAACACCACAACATAGCAATGCAGACGTGGAGAGTGCCCTGAGGAGGATGAACCTTGGGAACAGCGAAAACTCATGTTCCACTAGATCTTGCTATTTTACAGGGAATGGTAAGCAGAAAACTGTTTTATTTTATTTTATTTTATTTTGTTTTATTTCAGCATCTTCAGAATTTGATGTCATTTTTTCAGATCTCAGTTTCTAATTCAAAAAAAAAAAAAGAAAGAAAGAAAAAAGAAAGGCGGTAGTGCTATTTTCCCGCTTAACACAACCCCATCCTCCTCTGGGTTGAGAGAAGGATATCAAGCAGTTATAAGTTCTCACGTTTTTACATTCATTCAACTCCGAAGTGTGTTGAAACAAGGGCCCCACCCCTCTGTGAACATCCTCCAGTAATCCCATTTTCTTTGCCCTTGACATATTCTTCCACAGTTCGTAAAGTGTCCACAAGCTACACTTGTGATGCTGGAGAGCCGCAGCGCCCAGTTATCCTACAAGCCCTGGCCTGGGACCAGTTTAGCAGCCAGCAGGCTGGAAAGCCAGCCAACAGCCTGCACCGCGGACCCGACTGTCGCCATGGCAACGCGCAGCGCACCAGCGGTAGCCGAGCTGCCAGGGGTGGGAGGCGGGGATACGCTAGCGCGGAAGTCTCCTCCTCTGACCTGCTGAGCAGCGGCTACCGGAGCTTCAACCGTCGCCGTGGCAACAACGAGGCGCGCCGGCAGCCGCGGGAGTGGGGAAGGGGGCGGGGAATGAGAGCGCGGAAATCCCCGCCCCCGGCCTGCTGGGCGGTGGAGACTGTGGAGGCCCGCACGGATTTGAAACCGTTTGGCGGTGGCGTCAGCATCGGCGTCGGCCGATTGGAAAGCTTGCGTGTAGGGGCTCCAGGTTCTTGTCTTTCCGATTTTCCCTCCCCTGCCCCTATCCCCGGGTTCTCGGGTGGAATTTTGCCCGGGGAGGAGGTCGCCCCGCCCGTGCGGGCTGGTGCGGGGAGGGGCGTAACCCCGCAGGCCCCGGGCGGGTTCTTGAGGCCTGAGGGGCGCGCGCCGCGTTCGGGGGTCTCCGCGCGGACCTCTGGGGTTTTTCTTGCTGAATGAAATGCAGTCCGGGCACGAGTTGGGGAAGTTGAGTCAAGTTTGATAAGCGGTCAGCGTGACAAGGTCCAGAAGTCGGACCAAAGGGTTTGCTGCTAGGGAGAGGAAATCCGTGTGCCGGACCAGCTCGGGGAGCGGCCTGGCCTCGCGGGGCTCGCGGGCCGCCGCCCGTGCTCGACGGGCTCTGCCCACGGTGGCTGGGGAAGTGACTTAGGGGCACGGCGCCCTGGACTTGTCACATTCCTCACTCGGGATTTAGGGCGGAACCGGTGTGCGGTTCCTTTGTGGGAACAGTCCTCATAACAGTCCCTTGGGAAGGTCCTGTCCGGGTATCAGGGTTCCGGGAGTTACGGAGTGTTTCTGAGGTTATGTATAGTATATATTTTTAAAGCCTTTAGGAGGACAATTGAGGTAAATACGAACAGCTTTTATTCTGATCACTCTGCAGCTGCTTTTATTTGTCCTTAATATTTAAAGGTGAGTAAAAATAAAATAGAAAAGGCGAATGAAATGACACGTGCCTTTTGCAGGGGTGCCGCGGAGGCTGGGCACAGTGTTCAGGCCCCGCAGCCACTTTCCGTGGAACCCTTCGGTCAGTTACTGAACCCCGCTGAGCCTCCGCTTCCTCTGCTGTGAAATGGACACGAAAGTGTACCGGTGTCTTAGGGCGCTGACTGAGTTGTGTTTGCAAAGCGCACAACCTGCTCCTGGCCCAATCAGGGAACTGTCCACACACCCAGAGGTCAACAAGCCAGGTCAACGTGCACCTGGAAGACTTGGATGCACTGAAGTACTCATGTCAGGTTTTCTCTAATGACCCACCATATATTTAAAATACATGGTGTGATTGAACAAAATTGATGACACGCCACTCTCAGGAATATGTTTATTGTGTTTGGCAAGGGGCATGATGTACCCCAGGTGTATTTTTTGTTTAGCAGCTGTGGCTACTTCTTTCCCCAAGGCCTTTCAGTATTTGTGGCTTGCTCATGTTTTGCTGACTCCTATGGCAGCGAAGCACCTTGGGAAGGTCTTAGCCCATTTTGAAGCGGTTCACATAGAAACAGTTTAAAAAAGAGACATTGCCAATGAATTAAATATAAGACATGATCCAAATGTAGGTTATATCAATTTACTTCTTTTTTGTTGCTTTTTTTGAAAAAAGGTTTTATTTATTTTAGAGAGAGGGGAAGGGAGGGAGAAAGAGAGGGAGAGAAACATCTATTGGTTACCTCCCAGGAATTGAACAAGGGACCTTTCCGTTTACAGGACAACACCCAACCCACTGAGCCACACCAGTCAGGGCATGGTTCTGAAGTAATTTATGTAACTGGTAGGCACTCTTTATGCCTAAATCAAAGATATATAGCTTTACTTATTTTTCCATCCTAATAATTTAAATCTGCAATTCTAATAAATAGTAATCAAACTGTTTAATTAGCTGGAACTAAGTAGATATAATTTATTTATAAGATGTAATTTGTGTAGCAAGGATTCCTTGAAGGTTTGAAATGGTAAATTAATTTTTTTGCTTCTTGCATTCATTATTTTATTGGAGAATTAAAAAAGGGACGAGAAGAAGCAGATTTTTGGCTTTTACCAAGTATTGCACTGACTCTTCATTCTGTTTTTTTTAAATGTGTACCCTAGTATTGTGTGTTATTGTAGCAATTCTAATGGCCTTTCTAACTTTCAAAAATTTCTATTATTAGATGGATATATTGCTGACCAAGTGGTCAGATATAATGGATCTGAGAGCTAGGGATTTCAGATTTTTAATCTGAGCTTTGGGCTTAATTTTGTGAGTTTGGGTGAGTCTTTTAACTTTGAATTTTAGTTTCCTCTAACATTAAACACTATCACCTCCTGCCTGTGTCAAAGGATTTTTTGAGTGATTATTAGGAATCTTTTTGCTGTAGCTCTAACTTTAGATACTCTCAGGCAACTGTTTGTGTGCACAGGCAGAAAAGTCGAGCCTGGGAGTACACTTCCAGGCCAGAGCTCTGCTTAACGTTCTGGGTTTATGAGTTTCCATCTGTTTGTTTGTCTGTTTGAAGGTTGGTTTTCAGCTGATGGTCTGACAACCAGCAGTCGTATCATGTAGCCTTCTGTCACCAAGTACATAGCTGATGGAGCTATGGAGGAATGCAGTTGGTTATTGTAGGAGTGGGAAACAAAACCAGCCAATCAAACAACCCCACCCAACTAACCAATCAAAAAAAATGTATCTTAATCAAGTCTTGAATTTGAAATGTGTTTCTTCTGTAATGCAGAATGTGGGGTGACCAGTTTTGGTAACTAGCATGAAGGACATGTGATATTTCTATTCTAGAAAACCTATTTGGTACTCAGAATGGGATCTAAAAAAAAAACACCCCAAAAGTAGTCATGTAAAAGTATAACATTAATCCCTTACATTAACATTTATTTGCTAATCATTTCTTCTGCTTCTAATACATACCACATAACATGCTAGGTACCAAGACATGTAAGTCATGGTCACTGCCTTCCAGGAGCATCTCTCGAATGGTGGAAGACGCAAAAATACACAGATGTGTACAAAAAAATTGCGTAATAAGTGTTGCTACACAGACGTGAACACTGAGGATGGAGTAACAATGAATCTACAATAAGTGGGACAAGCTTTACTCAGAGGGGACATTTGCCTGACTCCAGACAAAGGGAACAGCCTGTGAAAAGGGTGTAGAATCATATTAAGGGCTTGGAGTGTTTGCAGAATTGCGAGAAGTTCGTTGTTGGTGGAGTGGTCATTGGCAGGTTGGTGTAGTTAGGCGAGGAGTGTGTGTGTGTGAAGGTGAGAGATGGACTCAAAATGCAAGGGCACTTGTAGGCCTAACTTTGAATTTAGAAAGCATCCTGTTGTGTAGCAGGCAGCCAATAGAAGTTTTAAAGTAGGGATGGGGGTTAGTTTTGTACTTGGGAAACTTACTCTAGTATCAGTGAGGATGGAAGTGAGGAAAAGCAAAGTAGGCTGTGTAGGTCAGTGGTCGAGAGTGCTTTCTCTGAGAGTGGCAGCTGGAGTGGAGATACAGGCAGGGTTTGAGACGGTCTGAGTAATTGATATATTGGTGTATGGGGTTTAGAAAGCAGGAATAGTCAGTGGGGCTGGACAGTTTAACACTGTGGGAGGTAGTTGACAGGAGATGGAGGTGTCGTTGGCATTAGAGAGAAGAGGAGCTTATGCTCTGACACAGAAGCAAAGGAAGTAAGGATTTGTTCCCCAAGAGGTAACTTCTGAGGTGGAGGGAAGAGCATTTTGGGGTGTTACCATCTGACTTATTTTTTTTCCAGGCAGGAGGAGGTAAGATTTTTATTTTTTTTTAGAGAATAAATTTATTTATTTATTTTAAAGATTTTATTTATTTATTTTTAGAGAGGGAAGGGGGAGAGAGAGAGAGAGAGAGAGGGAGAGAAACATCAATGTGCGATTGATGGGGGCTGTGGCCTACAACTGAGGTATGTGCCCTGACTGGGAATTGAACCTGCGATGCTTTGGTTCGCAGACCACACTCAATCCACTGAGCTACACTAGCCAGGGCGAGGTAAGATTTTTAAAATGGACAGTGAGTGAGAGGAGGCTGCAGCACTTTATTTAAGGGGCTTTAAGATGTCTGGTAGAACTTTAAATGCTGCTTTGTGGGGTAGGAAAAAATAAAAGACTGCGTATTCACGTAAGATCGGAAGCCACTGACTAAAAGGCAGTACCATTTTTCTCCAGCAAATCCTTCCTTAGGAAGCGTGGGGGGTGTAAGGGATGGAAGTCTTGCTGAGTGCAAAGAGACCGACCGAGTGGAGTAAGGAGAAAGTTTAAGGAGGTAAGAGACTGTGATGAGATGGAAGGGTTTGGGAGGCGACAGTGATGAGCATGGAGAGTAAGAGGTAGAGTCAGAGGGTGGGAGCGTGAGAAGAGGGGACCTTGGGGGTTGAGATTGAAGAGCAGCAGTTGGGAAGGCAGCCGTGCATCTCAGAAACGATTTTCCTTCCCGGGCAAGGCTGCGGGAGGGAGTTTGAGACTCCAGAGAGCATGTGCATGCACTTGACAGAAGATGGAAACCTTGCTTCACTTCTGGGCTGTGAGGGATGTCAGATCAGCCAGTGGAAGCTAGTGTTTCCTTACAGAAAGAGAACTTTCTGTGAAGAGGCTGTTGATAATAAGAGGGAAGATACCATGTGAAATGTTGGAAGATGCCTTAGCAGAGGGAGGAACAAGAATGTCTGTGAGGCAGAACAGAACTTTTTTTCCAAATGTATAATTTGTAAATTGAATAAATGGCAGTTGGAGACCTTACATAATATAGAGGCAGTCCATGTCCCTAACAAGACATTTTAAAACTTCAAGGAATACGTTGACTGTGGATATATTTTTAACTCAAGGAATTTTTGTCAAAACCTACATTTCTGATTTTTGGGATTCGCCCTTTTATAGTCAGTGTTTTCTTGCTCATGGGGAAGAAATACAAGGACTAATATGTGAAGCCTTTTGAGGGGAATTAAAAATATTTAAATTTACATAGTTAAAATCACTTTTGGGGGGTTATAGTTCTATGGGTTTTTACACATGCATGAAGTAGGGTCTCACAACCCTGCCACAGTTTGCTGAGCAATGCCAACACCTGAATAATCTCCACGTGCTACCTTTCACAAAGCATGAGGTATTTGACGTTTATATTGTTGTAGCAGAAGGTCATTCTTTCCTGTTGCTGAGCACTGTTTCATTCTGTACTTTTACCACAGTTTGTTTATCCTTCCCCAGGTGAGGGACATTTGGGTCGTTTCCAGTGTTTGGTGATTATAGAAGAAAAATGCTGTTAGAAACATCACATTCAGGTTTCTGTGTAAATATAGATCTTGTTTCACTTGGGTAAATACCTAAGAATGGGATTTCTGGGCCATGGTAAAGGTATGTTTAACCGTGTAAGAAACTGCTAACCTGTTTTCCAGAGTAGTTGCACTAACTTGCATAACTACCAGCAGAGAATTTCTGTTCTGTGTTCTTCCCAGCGCTTGGTATTGTTTGCATTTTTTATTTCAGCTGTCCTACAGGTGTGCAGTCATGTCGCACTGTAGCTTTAATTTGCATTTCCCTAGTGACTAAAAATGTTGAGCATCTTTTCATATGTGCACTTGTCATCTGTGTATCTTCTTTCGTAAAAAGACTAATTGTTTTATTGATTATTTTTATTGGGTTGTTTGTTTTCTTGTGGTTTTCAGAGTTGCCTATATGTTCTTGATATCAGTCCTTTATGAGACACATAGTTCACAGATATTTTCTTTGAGTCCGTGGCTTTTCTTTTCAGTCCTTTAACAGAGTCCTTTGCAGAGCAGAAGTTTTTTATTTTGGTGAAATCCAGTCTATTAGTTTTTTCTTATGTGGGTAGTACTTTTTGTGTTTTATCTAAGAAATCTTTGCTTCTTCCAGGGTCATGAACATTGTTTCCTATACTTCTAAGAGTTTTGTAGTTTTAAAATTTACACTTAGGTCTGTGATTCATTTTGAGCCATCTTCTTATGTACACTCTGAGGTGTAGGTTGAGGTTTGTGTAATGTTTTTTGCATTTGGATATCCAGTTGTTATAGTTTAATTTGTTGCAAAAACTATAATTTCTCCGTGAATTGCACCTTTGTCAAAAGGCAGTCGTCCTTATTTGTACTGGTCAGTGTCTGGACTCTGGTCTGGACTTCAGTCTGTTCGGTTGATCTGCATGTCTTGTCTTCCACCAACGTCATGTTGTCTTAACCACTGGAATCTTAAAATTGGGCAACATGAATCCTTCAGTGTCGTTTTTCTTTTTCAGAATTCTTTTTGCAATTTTAGTCTCTTTAACTTTCTAAAATACAAATTTTAGATTCAGCTTGTATGTGCGAAGAATAGGGTTGGGATTTTGATTGGAATTGCATGAAATCTATAGATCAATTTAGGGAGAATTTATATTTAATGCCGATAAGTTTTCTTTGATCTCTTTTATCAGTTTTGTAGCTTTCAGCATACGGATCCTGAATATTTTAATTTTTAAATCTTTCATAGGCTGGATTATGGAAATGGAAAGTGAAGAAGAACAATGGGAGAAGCTGGATGCAGAATTTGATCACTTTGTGGTAGATATGAAGCCCTTTGTTTTAAAATTATCCCACAGGTCAGGTAAGATTATGTTTGAAAATTAGATTCTTTTTTTAAAAACTATTTTATTTATTTATTTTTAGAGAGGGGAAGGGAGGGGGAAAGAGAGGGAGAGAAACATCAGTATGTGGTTGCCTCTCATGTGCCGCCCACTGGGGACCTGGCCTGCAACCCAGGCATGTGCCCTGACTGGGAATTGAACCAGCGACTGTTTGGTTCACAGGCTGGTGCTCAGTCCAGTGAGCCACATCAGCCAGGGCTGAAAATTAGATTCTTAAGATTAATTTTTTTCTTTACTTATTTCATCAAACCAGTGAACCATCAATATGGAAATAAAGCTGAATTCTATTAATGCCAGCTTCTGTCTTAAGCTGATGAGGATTAACTTTGAACTTTTAAAGAGTAAATAAAAACTTAGTGATTATGTCCCACTAAACCATGGGAAGACTGTGATACCCCTTCTTATATCTTATGCACTTAAAGCACATGGAGCTCTAAAGTTAGCTACAATTATTTCTTTAGCATCCTTTTCCTCCCACCATGGGAATGTTTCCTCTTTCAGGAGCCTGCTGTCCATCAGCTCTCTGACCCTTTTGTTTATGGGAGTGGAAAATAATGCATTGGTCTTGTATGCTTTGGGTTGAGTGACTAAAATCAAGTGTGGCTGTGACCGGGTGGCTTAGTTGCTTGGAGCATTGTCCCATACACCAACAGGTTGCCCTTCAATCCCGGGGTGCGTACTGGAGGCAACCAGTTGATACTTCTCTGTCACATCAGTGTCTCCCCCTGCCTTCTCTCACACATCAATGTCTGTCTGTCTGTCTGTCTCTCTCACACACTCACATACACACACATCAGTGTTTCTCTCTCACTGTCTCTCAAATCCATAACCATATCTTTGGGTAAGGAGTAAAAAGAACCAAATGTGAATGAGTTTTTGTTGCTATCTTGTCTCCAGTTCCTGGCCTGTTATCTCTGATTCTGGAATGGGAGTCTTTGTTTCAAGTCAAAAAACTTTCAAATCACTTTATTTGGAGTGATTGAAAAGAGTTAAAGCGGGCAGGAAGGGTCTCTGAGTTGTACTGGGCATGAGAGTGTCTGTAAAGGTAAATCTGATTTGGCAGCTTTTGAGTGGAGGGTTTGGAAGGGATCCAAGAAACCGGCTCTTACCCTGTCCAGGTTTCCCAGTTTCCTGAGGTGTCAGGGAACTCTAGATGGCACAGTGAGAAGCGGAGCCGGCATTAGACCTGCATTCCAGGGAGCTGGGCTCGCTGTCTTCCCAGTTGTGGGCTGCAATGTTTCCTAGTCCCTGGTGCTTGGTGCCTTCGTCCCCTCAAGCTTCCTCTTCTGCCCACTTGCCTATCCTACTGTAACCTCCTTTTGCTTCCTCTGCTGCTCTTCAGAATGCTTATTGCCTGCCGCACAGCTCACTCACCATCTTTTGTTAGTGTTCAATGGTGTTTCTGTACTGTCAGTCATCTCGATATTCGCTACCTTTTTCTCTTTTTGTCTTAGATGTGCTGATTAGGAAAAATTTTTATTAAAATCTCCCAATTTAAATGTATTTCAAATCAAACTATTGTCATAGTCATCATCTTTTAAAAATGGCTTTTAGATACAAGATTTGGACGAATTGTAATCTTTGGTTCATGGCTCATTGTCAGTATTGGGACACCTCTGTCTTCTCTTAGTTAGTTGTCAGTGGGCACTTAGGGACTCACAGCCCACGCAGGAACCCGCACATCCGTAACAACTTACGTCTTCTTATAGCTGAATTCTACTTCTGCAGATGTTTTCTCTCCATTTTAAGTAGAGGGGTGAATTCTTTATTCATTAAGTTGTACTGCATTCTAAATTTCAGTTTGCTGCTGAGCATATATAGAACACATGGTCTGAAAAACTGATTACTTATCAGTTTTACTTTTGCATTTTCTTTTTGCACAAAGTATGCCCAATATTTTATGAAGTTGGCTTTGTGATTATATCATTTTCAAAGCTAAAAATACAAAAGTCCTTTAGAGGCTAGCTGTCATACCTGTTGTAATAAATCCAGTATGAGCAAAGTAGTAAATCTGGACCCAGTGATTTTTGTAGGTAAAACAATAAATGAATATGACCTTTAGAAGCTAAGAGATTAAAGAAGGCTTATGATTTGTGTTAGATGTCTAATCCTCAAATTGAGTTAGACTGGTAAAAGATTAGTGTCAAAATCATTTTCATGAGACCTAAAAACAATTCTGTGTCGTGGCAAGATAAGATAGTCAATAGGTCATTATATGTGGATTAAACTGTGCTCTATTTTTTAGGTAGTTTTTAAAATGATAATTATTTTACAAAATTGTATGTAAATAGCCTTCAATTATTTTTAGAGAGGTTAAAAGAAAACCCTAAATAAATCAACTACAAATCCCTGAAAATTATCAGCTTTAATAAATAAAACATTTGAGATTTAATTTTAGATTAAGTTTAAAATGCTTAAATAAAGAAGATTGCATTTTATCTCTCTCTTGGTTTGTATAATGACAATTATAGAAAGATTTTTCAACACAAGTAAAATTATTTTAGAGATGTTTTTACAGTAGACTTAATCTCGTCACTTTGTGTTTGACAGTAATCCAGAGATTTTATTTCTGAGAAAATATTTCTTTGCATATATCTTACCTGATTACTAATTAACTGATAAACTCTAGACCAGGGGTTGGCAAATCGTAGCTTCTGGGCCAAATCCGTCCCGCTGCCTTTCTGGTAAAGTTTTATTAGAAAACAGCCATGCCCGTTTTTACATGCGGTGTGTGGCTGCTTTCGCACCCCGGTGGCGGGCGGAGCAGCTGTACCAGAGACTGTAGGCCTGCGGAGCCTCCAATGTTCACTGCGTGTCCCTTTCAGAGTAGGTTTGCCAGCCCCTGCTCTAGGCAAAAGCACATTTGTATAGGACTTTCATTTATGTTTATTTACTGGAAATCTAACCTCTGATAGTTTTTATGTGTTTTTAGAACGGCAGAGGTGTGCACTTTGGATTAGAAAGCTGTGTGAGCCTTCAGGAACAGGTGCAGGAATAATGGGCAGGAAGAATCGGAACCTGTATGCGAAACTGTTACTGCATATGCTTAAGCGAGGAGTGATTGAAGGCCCTTTTGTACACCGACCCGAACCAGGGACACTGAAAACCTTACCTTCGTACATGGTAGGTGTCATTGACCGAAAGATGTGTCAGTTTCGCTTTGTTTCCTTAAAACTGTCAAATTCTCATCCTTTTGGGGAATAATCATATTATTAAGTTACAAGTTCTAAATAATATATTAGAATATATATAATTCTAAATAATATGTTAATAATATATTAACTAAATAATACATTGGAAAAAGAAACTAATGTTCTTTTTCTCTGATTCAGTTTTTTTCTCCCTTTAATAGTAATCCAATATTGGCCTATAAGGGGCTTATAATTTAGTTATCCCACAGTCTTATACAATATTTATAAAAAATTTAAAGTGCACCCTGGCTGGTGTAGCTCAGTGGATTGAGTGCGGGCTGCGAACCAAAGGGTTGCTAGTTCAGTTCCCAGTCAGGGCTCATGCCTGGCTTGTGGGTCAGGTCCCTGGTAGGGGCCACGTGAGAAGCAATCACACATTGATGTTTCTCTCTCTCTCTCTTTCTGCCTCCCTTCCCGTCTCTCTAAAAATAAATAAATGAAACCTTTAAAAAACTTTAAAGTGCATTTTAAAATTTAGGCCTTAATTTTCCACTAATTTTCACTGTTTCTAATAACATTTTATGTATGTTACTAAATTTTAGTTATTAAAGTCTTTCATATTTAAAATTTTATGAGAGGTTGGACTGATGACTTCTACAGTTCCTTTCTACTCTAATAAAATGACAATAGTAAGTTTGAGTTTAGAAGTGATTTCCTGTACTTCATTTAATTTCATGATCAAAACAAGGTTCGTTACAAAGGCAGTTATAATTATACTCAGTTGATGAATTTTCACTGTCTTGGTGCTTGTCACCATGAAATACATCTTGGTTTGTATGGTGTTGGAGTACTTGAGAAATCTGACTGGAGTTATAGGTATAGGCAGTTGCTGTTAGGACACCTTAAAGAAATAATAATTAGCAGAATTCTTATGTAGTGTATTTTGAGATTTGTTTTGTATTAGTTAAAAAACAAAAATTCATCCAAGAGAGATGCTGCACAATTAGCCTATAATATGTGTTATCCATAGGAGAATTCCAGAGGTTTTAATGCTGTTCCCAATCACATGTTAAAGTAGAGCCATACACTTTGCTTACAGTCAGTATCTTTGGGATGGTAGTTACTTGACTTAATACTTGGCTAAACATTGAGGATTTTTGTGTTGGGTTGGGAGAATTGTTGTAGAAGTGTCCAGTTAATGCAGAATTTTCTTCAGAAATGTGTCATGAAGCCTGGCTCACTTCAAGAGAAATAAATGGACTAATGTCATTCTTCTTAATGACTAAATGCAGAACATTTTCTGAAACACATTCAGATATCAAGATATGAGTATATTATATTATGTTTTCCCATTCACACTCAGTTTCATAAGAGTGTAGGTATGAAAGTGATAGGGAAGGGCTTTATTTTACAAATAATAATGAGAAAGCCTACAGACTGCATTGGATTCCCAGCTTGTTTATTGCATGGCCAGAACTACATCCTAGGTCTTCAGCTCTGTTCTTCTTGTCTTATGAAGGGATTCCTAATTTTTATTTATTGTGGTTTCTCTGCCCACTGATTTTTTGGGGGAGGGTGGCTGCAGAATAGCTAATGATCACAGAAAAAATAAGAGAGCACATGATTTAAAAAGAACTTTCCACTATGTTTACATAAAGTTAATATTCCTTTTATAATACAAATAATTATTATCAGATTAATCTGTTATGCTATTTTATCATTCATCAGATTTCTTATACAGCAGAACACAACTAAAATATAAATGTTATCCATTCTATGTATTTTAATATTTCACAATTGTCTATTGAATGATAGACAATTGATTTTTATATATTTTTTGTAGTTGAATTTGAGTATTTGAAAAGTTGTTACCAAACTTTAAAGTTGATGGAAATCTTAAGTAGTTATTTCGTTACAGTACATTTTTAAAGAATAATTTTTCTAATTTTTAAAAATCAGTCCATCTATTTTGATGAACCAAATCCAGCACGAGCAAAAGATGCGAGCCCGGAAGGATTACCAGACTGGGTCCGGGGTGAGCTGGGGACAAGTGAGCACAAACTGAAGGAATTGTGGAAGCTTTCTTCTGGAGACAGCTGCTCTTTGGTGCAGTCGCCGACTGACATCCACAGGTATGCTATGAAAATGGGGTTTCGAACGTGTTTCATCATTTAGCCTTGTGTTTGGAACTGGTTCATACATTTCATTTCCCCCCCTTTTTTTTAATGGTAAGTAGTTGATTTACTTTATATTTTTGTTAAAGTTGAGGTCTGTTGGAGGGATATTGGGAAGGTAAAATGACAGTTTTGATTTTTCATGTATTATATATTCAAATTCATGTTATATTTTTTAGCCACTTTTTGGATGTGTGTGTGTGTGTGTGTATAATTATATAAATATAATTTACATTGTTTAGAAAATGCTTCCTGAGAATCTTTAAATAACAGAATTCTCTGTTTGCTCTTATGGCAAGCATGATTGAGAACATTATCAATGACTGCAACAAACATTAACTGTAACAAGGTATAATATCTTGCATATCCATCTTACAACTTATGCTTGAATTTCTTTCCTTTTCTCCTCATTGAACAATATTAGTTTTGATTCAATAAAATAATGAATATAAACATAAACCTCATCAAACTGTGCTTTTTCACTAAAGTCCTGTGCTTAAGTAGGGCTTTTAGTGCAAACAAAAGCAAACTAAGTTTTGAAATATACAAAAAGATGATTATTGTTGTTGTATAACTTTCGGCCTTTAGGAAGGATAGGCTTAAGTCAGACTTTTATCAGATTTTGAGTTTTACTTTTGACATTGTTCTCTCAAATGTTAAAATACTGGGTAGTGTCAGTTGACTTTTTCCATACTTCACATTTCACTCCTCACCATTCTCTTGGTAATTTTAATTTTTGGAATTTGATTTGGTTAACAATATAATCTTTTGTACTATATGTTTTTTGGTTTATCACTTAATCAGATATAGAAATATTATTAGTAGTAATTTGAAATGTCTTCATAGTTGATGTAGTCTGGGTATAGGTTTTTCAGACCTCAGGTATTATGATGGAAAAGAACAGATGAACATCAAGCAAGAGCTTCAGTCCACATGGACATTTTGATTAGAAAGGGAAACGTTAAAATAGAGAGGCAAAGAAGAATGATGTGATATAATTAAGAACATGTTCAGAAGAGTAAAACGACGTGGGTAGTCTATAGGAGGTGGTGTAAAGTACTTATTTTTGCATTCATAGGAGATTTAGAAGTAGAAGAGGTGCAGTTGTGGGTTTCTGTTTGCCGTGTGCAGGTAAATGAAGATGTAAAGAGACTGTGATATGCATACAGTGAAAAAGACAGCCCTTGGTTTGGCTGTGAAATGCATCAGGCGTTCGCCGGAGCATTTGCTGAGTGTCTGACTAAATGCTGGGCTCCCTCTGCTACAATGAACACCGGGTTTACAGTGTGAAGGTGGACTAAAGGCGCTCCCTGTGTCTTGGAGTTACACCGGGGGTTGAAAATTGGTGATCTTCCTGGATGAATCACGTGTATAGATTTGTTTTGTTTAACTTACATAATGTCTTTAAAGATTTTTTTTATTGAGTTGTCAAAATTAATAATTAGAGAATTTTGTATAAATACTTAAATTTCTGGCTTACTTTAAAAAGTGGAAACCTAGCAGTCCTTCTGGAAGACAGCCGTAGGTGGGAGCTGAGTAATGCTTGGTCACTCTGAGTGCTCACGCTTCCCGGTGATTCCTGACACTGAGCTTGACGTCAGTGGCGTCTGTTACTGAGCTTGAGCTTCTGTGTTTGTTTGCTTTAACTTTAAGTAGGGTTAAGAGGAAGTAAAGTGTTTGCTTTCCATTTTTATATGCTTTCAAAAGTAGAAAGAAGAAAGGTAAAAAAGAGTGAATGATTCGAGAAGAGGAGACAGACTGTGTCTTCGTAGAAAGTGAAGAATATCTGGCAGCATAACCACGCATTTGTTGTCTGTTCAGTCTTACAGACATTTGAACTAGAACCGTTGTTTTAGATGGACAGCGAAGAGAGATAAGTGCATGGATAATTTCAATACGGTGTTTCTATGTGGTTGTGGAAGTATTCATCAAGATTAAGGTATGCATGAGAGTAGGGCTCAGGGTAGGAAATAAATGAGATCTCTAGTGTTCTTGCTCATACAAGAGGAGGAAATGTTTCAGAAACATAATGAGAATGTTCTTTAAATATTCGTGATTTTTTCTGGAAAATGATACCATAGGGAAATCTCTACAAGTTGAATAAATAACTTATTTCTCTTTGTTGTTCAGCTTTAATAAAATGGCATTTTAATGCAAATTACCTAAGTGTAAGGCTTTAGTTATCAGTTATGTAATAAGTAAGTAATGGGCAAAGCAGGCAACCCTCAGGTCCTAGTCATTCTGCAGATCTTCTAACTTCGTATGAGCCCTCCCTGACATCCTAGGTCTGTTGAGGTGACTCTTATGTATGCCAAAGTACTCTGTGTTCTTTGTTCTGTCATCACATGTGCAGAGGTTCCATTCCTGTCCTTTTTGCTAGATTGTAAATTTCATGAGGCAAGAACTGTGGTTTTCCTGTTTACACTATATTTCTAGTGCCTAACACTGGGCAGGAAATTGTTAGGAACTTCATAAGCATTTATGTTTGGCGAGTGCATGCATTCTTGAAGGTTGGATGGTGTTAGGCACTGCCACATAAATTTAATTTAATCTCTACAAAAACCCTTTGAGATAGGTATATTGTGGCAGAGAGAATGGCACACAGAGATTAAAAACAACTCAGAAAAAGTTGAGGGTAAGACCAAATTTAGAAGAGACTAAGAGAAGAACGGTTGCAAGACACAGAGATGCCCTTCACACAGCGTGAGGAAGAGAGAGACAGCGAAGGGGCTGGAGAAGACTCACTTACAGTCTCTCTGGTCAAGCAGTAGAACATAAGTCAGGCCAAAGGCCAGTCAGGGCGGCAGAAGCAAAACAGCCCAGTGTGTCTTTTCTTATATATTTCTCAATTAATTTAATTTGATTTATTTAAACATTTTAATTAATTAACATATAGTTGAAGTATTTACATGAAGGCATTTAGAAACTAACACGTTTAGTTTAGGTATAGGCAATGAAATTGGTTTTGAGGCCACATACACAACGTGTGAGTTCAGATCAGAAGTGGTGCTGAGGCCTAATGATGGTCTGTCTTCATGTTTCTGTTCAAAAGTCGCTCCTTTCCCGAGCGGTCATACTGTGCTCATGAAAAAGTATCTGTTAGTATCGACCTAATACGTCTAATCAGTTCTGCAAGAAATTGTTTTTAAAAAGTTTAAGAGGCTTATAATATTTGACACATGTATATTTTTATAGTGAATAATTTATTGTTACTTAGAACTGAAGTTTAAGGCTGCCTCATAAATTTTACAACCACTCCAACTTGTCCTTTGAAAAACCTCTTTAATCTTAAAAGATTTTCCCCCTTAGTGTTTCTTTTTTGATCACTTTATAAAATCCTGCTTTACTTAGACCTTTTTGTATGTGAAGTATTTCTAATGGCATTTTAGATTATGCTGTTTGTGTCCTAGCCTTTTTATATTATTAAAGATGCAGAGTCCTTTTGAAGCCTCTTTGTTAGGATACCCTATTCAGTAGAGATGGCACCTTTCCTTTACCTTTATCCTTCCTGTAGGATGCAGTATGTAGCCTGGTTCTAAACACCTTAGAAGTAGTACAAGGTTTTATCCTATCAGGCTTATTATTGTGCTTTCTTCTTTCTGCCAAATATGCATTACACACTAGTAAACTCAGCGTTTCACATCACACAACTTCAGCACTTGGCTAGGTCCATCCTGGTTTTATTCTTTGCTTTCTTTCCTTTCTCACAGTTCTTGTTTGAAGGTCACGTCATTAGCCATGTTTTCTTTTGGAAAAATCACTTTCCAAATTGCATTGCTATTTTATGAGATCTGTTATTATTTTTTTATGTCAAAGATCTGCTTATTCACAATGAAATATTTTAGTTATATTGTGTTTGGAGCATGTTTTTTTTAATGTAAAATGTTACTGTGAGACCACAGACTTAGATCTCGTCTGGCAGAGGCTGGCTGAGTCCATTCAGTTCTACAGCCATGAGCCATGTCCATGTACATTGCTTCCCGGTCATCCTTCAGGTGCCTGCCTTTGAGATCCAGTAAAGACCATCGTCATTGTCTTCATAGTAGGTGGACTGTCAGGTGGCCCCTTGACCTCTCCTCTCCCCTTGAGTGTGGGCAGGACCTGTGATGTGCTTCCAATGGAGTATGGCAGTGGTGATAGGCCGGCACTTCCATGATTACATTATAATATGTAAGACTGTCCTGCTAGCAGACTGCCTGTCGGGTCTTGCTGTCTTTTCCTTGCTGGCTTCAAGAAGTGAGCTGCTCTGAATTCTGTGACCCTAAGGGAAGGGAGGCTGCTGACAACCACGGGGTGGGGATGGCGGACCCTCCCCTGGTTGAGCCTCCAGATGAGAGCCCCGCCGCGGTCAGACCCTGAGTGCACAGGCCCGGCCAGCTGTGCCTGCACTTCTGACCTGCAGAACTCTGAGAAAATACATGTGTCGTTTAAGGCTGCTCAGTTTGTGCGAATTTGTTATACAGCAATAGACGACTAATAGAGTTATCATCCTCATTTTAGAAAAGTATGTAATCTGTATGCAATACATGCTTGTCATAAAAACCTTGTAGACATATGTAGAGTAAAAAGATAGAAGTCCTGTTCTCTGTGTCCTCCTCATGCCACTTTCTTCGTAAGTGGTGATGGCCATCAACAATTTGGCTGCTTCACTCTGCCGCAGACACGAACCCCCGCTCCCACACGTGTCATCACAAACTTACACGTTGACTCACACTGTGTGGACTGCTCTGAGACGTGCTCTGTTGTCACTTCACTGTGTCTTAGCCTGTGTCATAGCCTGTTTCATCTTTTTCACTGCAGATAACAGCCCAGAGTGTGGATTTACTGTAATTTAACCTGTGTCTGTGGCTTTTAATTCTTTACTGTTACAAAGAATGCCTTTATAGAATGTTAACATCCTATTACAGACACCATTATATCCCTGCATGTGTTTGGGCCCTTGTTGATTCCCAGAAAAGGAACTGCTCTTTCAATAGCTAGGCACCTTCACAAATTCAATAGATGAGCTGTTAGTGGGATTATTAGTAAGTTCAATATCTTGTGGAATGGTACAGAAATCTATGGATCTCTAAGATATGTAAAGTTAAAGAGAAGTACTTAAAAGTGTAGTAAGCTTCCATTTTGTGTGTGCATGTGTATTTTAAAGAGGATAAGTGCATACATTTGTGTCCATATATGTGCATGTCCTGGAGTATTTCTGGGTGCCATATACAAAATGTTTTACCTATAGGGAGTGAGACTAGCTTAGGAGGAAAGTTAAAAACTTCTCTTTGTGCATGTGTCTATGTTATTTTTAATAATCGCACTTATTTTTTGATTGCTACAGTCAGTTTGCCCTCCAAAATACTATATTCTATTTGGGCTTACACATCATTAACATTAGTGATGTACATTCATAAATTTACTATATAAAACAAATATACAGACTCAAACATAAGAATGAAACTTTTCCAATAAATCTAAATCTTTATGTATTCCACTTGAATTTCTAATTTGTTAGAACAGAAGCCAAGTGGCACAAGTTGTACCATTGATGAAGCACCTATGGATGCTAGATAGATACTATTCCAGAATCTTTGTAAGCTGTCTGCCTCCGTCTTCTCCACAGCTGTGTGAGGCTGACATGGTTGCTCTTTGCATCCTAGGTGAGCTAGCAGCTTCAGTAAGATCAAGCAACTTTCCCAGGGGTGGATCCAGGTCTTTATGATTTCACACCCCATCTGGGTCTGCAAAGTAGGGAATTTCACTTCAACCTTTCTTCGCCCCACCTGAGCTGCATCAGCATTCCTGGCGACCGCGCCTTTGCTCTTGGTTGTTTCTAGGTTGAGCTGAAGTGAGGCAGTCTGCCTTTGTTCAGATGCACTTCTGACACTTGGCAACCATGTGTCCTTGGGCGAGTTACTTAATTCTCTGTACTCTGGCTCCCTAGTTTGTAAAATGGAGAAATATAGAGTCTTTGATGTGGAGCTGTGGGAGTGTGAGCTGTTGCTACCACCATCATCATCACTGGTGTGGTGACTGCTGTTTTAATAGTTCACCCAGGGGCTTGCACGGTCAGGTTGTTTGACCATTGCTTTGCTTCCCTAATGACATAGTCCCCCAAAAGGGTGATATCTTGAAATCCATTGGTCATTAATTATTTTGAGTTACTAAAAATCATTTTGTTTTACTGAGGAAAATAGGTCAATTAATGACTATACAAAATGGTTCTGACTGTAAGTATGAATCCTGCACACCCTCAGAGTGAAGAGTGGTCATTGTGTTTTAAAAGGGACTTTGAAAGACTCTTTATTTAGCTAACGCAGCAAGTCCCTTTTTCCAGGACAGATAGACAGGCAGTGTGGATGGCCTATTTTTTTTTTTTTCATTTTTGCTGCATTATGTTTTAGAAGCTAAGTCACATTCAGACTTAAGTTTATGTCATCTCTGTTTTCTTTTCATACGTTTTCTCAAAGATAGAACACAAGATAATAGGTTGTATTTTTGTCTTATAATTTTGTGAAAAAATGTTTTGAAGTTTCTTTTTAATGGCTTGTAATTATTTCTAAGACTTTTTAGTGAAGTGTGATGTGGTCTGGTAGCTTGTCGCCACAGTGTAGTTAGGTTCTGTGATAGGAAAGATGAAAAAGAATGATTTAATACCACTTATTATTTTTACTTGAATCTTTGATTAAGACACGAGTTAGGAGAGGGTGAAGAAGAGTAAAGTAGAATCAACCCCACCCTTTAAATATTGCTTTGCAGTAAAAGAAATACATTAATTCAGCTTATTATAGAGAACTTTACTGATGGAAAAAAAGGCATTAGTTTGGATTTCTTTAGATACCCTTTTATAAAAAACTACCATCCAGATTACTTAAAAATTCTAGGAGTGCGTAAACAGAATTATTATTTTTACCATGTTATATT
This sequence comes from Tonatia bakeri, assembly GCA_004024845.1. NCBI lineage: Eukaryota > Metazoa > Chordata > Mammalia > Chiroptera > Phyllostomidae > Tonatia > Tonatia bakeri. Next base: position 25,191 of record PVIA01014303.1, read on the forward strand.
TAGGATAACTTTATATAAATTAAAGTTTTATATTTAAATTTATGTTGTGTTCTTTAAACAATACACATGTTCATACCTATAAGAAAGGACATGGAGAGTAATTATCCTATTTTAAATGATTATAGAAGACTATACTTTTTGCATCTTAACTTTAATGAGATCTTTCCATGGGTTACGTGGTGCCTCTTTATGATGTGGTTTTCCAGGAATGCATTGTGGCAAAAAGCTGGGATTGTGTTTGTGCTTTAAAAATGTCTCCCAATATTGCTTGTGTTTCATTTTTTGTCCAGTTTAACAACATAGCCAGCAGATGGTGCCCAAGTATAATGAAAATGTACCTGTGATTCTGTTAATTTTTGTGAAAACATTTTTCACTTTAAAAATATTGATTTAAATTTTTAGTCTGGATACTCAGGAACTACAATAGATTCTTTTTACCTTGTTAACCTTCATTTTTATATGTAAATGACACACTATAAATAGCTCCTGCTCCTAAGTTGTTGAGTGAATGTGTGAGGAAGCTGATTGATACCTTTCCTTCCTAGGGATTCTTTATGCTCGTTGGCATAAGTAAATACGGTTAGGATTACACATAGTAAAACATCCTTAAATATTATTCACTAAAAATACACTCATTTTATTTAAGAATAGCCCTGTTGTTTGAGAAAAGCTATTACGTGGCAGCACTGTCCAACGGAACTTTCTGCGGTAGTGGAAATGTTCTATAGCTGTACCGTCCTAATGGTCACCACTATTCACATATGACTCTTCAGCACTTGAAATGTGCCTAGTGTGACTAAGGAACTTAATTTTATTTATTATTTTAAAATTTATTGCATTTATTGGGGTGACATTAGTTATAGAGGTTTCAAGTGCACAATTCTATGGTACATCATCTGTCCAGTGGATTGTGTTCACCACCCAAAGTCATGTCTCCCTCTCTCACCATATGTTCCAACCCCTTATCCTCTTCGACCTCCTTACATTTTAATTAATTTGAATAGCCGTAGGTGATTAGTGGCTCCCTTACTGACTTGGAGTTCTAAACCTGGGTCTTCTATTGGGTTGTTACAAACCCACCCTACTAGATGAAGGGCAGCTGACTAGGCGGGGAAATGAGTGGGAATAGGGGCTGGGAGTTGGGTACATGGACTGCCTCTGCCCCAGGGGAGACCTCTGTTCTGTGCTTATGCCGCTCCTTGTCTTCCTTTTTGATGATGGTCACCCGTGACCAACTTCTGGTTGCCCCTCTTGTGGTCGGGTCTCAGAGGAGCTCTACCTACCGAGTCTTAAAAACAAAAAAGAAAATTCAGTCATTTATCTTCAGAAAAATAATCATTTTCATCATTTTGTTTGGGTAGAACACTTAGTATTGAAATTGATATTTTTGGTGCAATGAACACTTGTTGGGGAGACAAACTTGAGCTCTACAGATAAGACTACTACATAAATGAGGAATGGAAACTATTTCTTAGGGCATCAATGAAACATACCTTTCATACACTCATAAAACCACTTAGCTATTCATTAATTTTCAACATTAAATACTAATTAAATACCATTCTTAAGTGTTTACCAAGGTGAGGCCAAATGGCAACAAATTGTAACTGAGATGGAATAGTTTAGAAAATAATGGTCTTGCATTTCTTTTTGTCCTTCCCCCCCGCCCCCAGTAAGTCAGATTTTTGACAAACTTAGTCACTTTTTCTTTAAAAATTTTTTTTTAAGATTTATTTATTTACTTATTTTTAGAGAGAGTGGGGAAGGGAGAGAGAAAGAAAGGGAGAGAAACATCAACATGTGGTTGCCTCTCACTTGCCCCCTGCTGGGGACCTGTCCCTCACCCCAAGCATGTGCCCTGAGTGGGAATCGAACCAGTGACCATTTGGTTTTTAGGCCAGTGCTCAATCCACTGATCCACACCAGCCAGGGCTTAAAAATATTTTTAATGAGTGGAATTTTATAATAGCACCTTTGAATTTCACAAGCAAGTTTTTTTTTATTCTTTTTTTTTAGTTTAATGATTGTTCAAGTACAGTTTTCTCCCCTTTACTCCCAATCAAGCCCACCCACTCCCCTCCCCTCTTCCCTCCCATTACCACCCTCCCCCTAGTTTTTATCCATGTGTCTTTTAACTTTTTCCTGTAAACCCTTCCCCTTTTCCCCTGAAATTCCGTCTTCTCTCTCCTCTGGTCACTTTCTGCCTGTCCTCTAATGCAGTGTCTTTGACTATATTTTGCTTGTTTCTTTGTTTTGTTGTTTAGGTTCCTGTTAAAGGTGAAATCATATGGTATTTATCTTTCACTGCCTGGCTTATTTCGCTTAACATAATGCTTTCCAGTTGCATCCATGATGTTGCAAAGGGTAGGAACTCCTTTCTTTCTGCTGCATAGAATTCCATTGTGTAACTGTACCATAGTTTTTTGATCCATTCATTTACTGATGGACATCTAGGTTGCTTCCAGCACTTAGCTATTGTAAATTGTGCTGCTATGAACATTGGGGTGCAAAGGTTCTTTTGGATTGGTGTTTTAGGATTCTTAGGATATAGTCCCAGCAGTGGAATTGCTGGGTC
>PVIA01014304.1:0-27757 GCA_004024845.1 Tonatia bakeri
CCCCCGAGGGCGCAACCCAATTCCCGCCCCCTGCCCCTCCCTAACCCTCGGCAGTCCGGGTGAAGCCGGAGCGCCCCCGAGTGGCCGGGTCGGAGCTGAGTCACCCAAGCGCTGGAGTCAGGGTGAGCGCGGGTGGCGGGGGCTTGGGGCGCCGCAACCCCCCCGAGGCGGAACCCAGCTTCCTTCCAACCCGCCAGAAGGTAAGCCCCAAGGCCGAACTTGAGCACTCGCGCCAGGGTGCCCCGCCCGCCCCTGGCCCTCCCGGGCCCCACTTACCGCGGGTCCCGGGGGCGCCGCCGCCTTCACCGCGCGCCTGCGGCTGCCAGTGCTCCGGCCCGCCGGGGCATCCCCGGGCGCTCCCCTGCTCGGCGGGGCCCGCGGGCGCGGGACGGGCTCAGGGCGCTGCCCGCGCGGCCAGGGCCAGCTCGCGGGCGCTCCGAGCCGCTCAGGGTCCGGTCCTCCTCCGGGGCCGGGCGGGCGGGCGACGGCGGCGGCTCGGGCTCCTCCCCCCGATCGAGGAGGGGCGGGTGTGGGGAGGGAAGTGGGGCGGCGAGGCGCGCGCTTCCTGGAGGGGCGAGCGCTCCCAACGGGCGTGGCGGGGGCACTGTCCCGCCCGCTGCCCGCCTTTCCCCGCCCGCGGCGGGCGCACCCTGGCACTCCCTGCTCTTGGCACCGCAGGGTCCGAATTGTGGAGGCCGGAATCCGAGGGTCCGATCGTACCGGGCTGGGACCCGAGGGTCGGAACGCCGCTGGTTCGCACCCTCCCCAGGCCGGCGTCGCCGGAGCCGCGGGCACCGCCGAGGGCCGAGCGCCGTGAGCTCGGGGTCGCCGACGCCGGAACCGAGGGGTGGACTCAGCCCGGGCCTGCGGGGTTCCCAGAGCGTCACCTGCGGCCTCGACCTCAAGGGCCCATGGGCTCCGCGCCGCGCCCTCGGGGACACACCACCGGGCTCGGTTCTGGGCGGCGCTGGGCAGCGCTAGGACCGCAGTGCTCTCCTTTTCTCTCTCCCTTTTTATCTATAGTAAAAGAGCTCGGCATTTTCTTGCCACCAGAGGCTGGGAAGATGACACATATTTCTCTGACAAATAAGATAAAGACGGTTTGAACAGTACCTGGAGGTTGTCACCCAGAGGGCAATTAGGCGGGTCCCTGAGGCCCCGGCACTGAAAACCCCTCCTTCGAAAGCCTTCTTACCCCAGAAAACGCGTCAATTTAACAATGCGGCTGTAGCCGTAGCTGTAGTCGGGCATTCATGCTGTAGGCCCCTCGGGGGTATGTGGCCTACCTCCACCCCCCACCCCCCATTCAGTGTCACAGGCAACTGAGCCTCATTTAACCAGATTGTGGGGGAGGAAGCTGTTTTGAGACCACAAGGCCACATGCAAAGCCCTCAGCCCAGCACTGGGAGAGCCAACTCACAGCGCTTGGGTTGCGGGTTGTGCGTTTCAGGCAGGTGTGGGTTAACCTGGAGACTCACACTGCCTGCACATCTGAGTCACAGGCACTTTGCTGCCTTAGAGGGGCGGCCACGAGAGAGCCCCAGGGCGCGGAGCTTCTTCTCTGCCTGCCCTCCCCACCCCCAATCCTGCCTTTGGACAAGCTCTCCTGTCTTTCCTCCACCCAGAGTCCACAAAGCCCTCCACCCAGTTATGGGGCAAACCAATCTGTAGGTGTTCTTAGCCCCAGCGCCAGCCCATTCCCTCCAGGGCCTGGCCTGGTCCCCAGAGCCTCTCTCCTCTCCTTGTGCCGAAACAGGAGGACCAGGCACTGAGATGCACAATGGTGAGCCCAGGCAGGCTCCCTCCCCTCAAGTTGCCCACCTCCCCCCACCCCTGCCACCCCGGGGGGTAAGACCTGACTCAGACGGTCATATTACTGGATGAAAAGTTCAAAGGTGGGAGGTGGGGTGGCCCAGAAGGCCCAGCTCAGCCCTGGGCCTCAAGGAAGCCTTCCTCCAGGAGACCCGGGGATAAGGGGGTCAGGCCTGCCCCAGGGGCAAGAAGACCCCTGGCCAAGGGTACCGAGTATAAAGGCCGGGGCTTACAGCAGTTCCGCTCCTGGGGATCTACCCAAGGGAGATGGAAACATGTCCACACAAAGACTTGGACCTGAAGGTTTGTTGCAGCATGAGTTAGAATAACCAGAAAGTGGAATCAACGCAAGGGTCCCTCGACCGATGAACGGGCAGACACACTGCGCTTGGGCTGTACAATGGAACTGGATTCAGCCACAGAAAGGTCTGATGGACACGCACATGGATGAACTTGGAAGACCTCATGCTGAGTGCCAGTCGCAGGAGCCCACATGGTGTATGATTCCACTCCTGTGAGACGTGCGCACCAGACAAAGCCACAGAGATGGAAGGCAGATGACAGGCTGCCTGGGGCAAGAGGGGAGAGTGGGGAGTGAGTGCTGTTGGTACCGGGTTTCTTGGGGGATGATGTAGAATGTTCTAAAATGGACTCGGATCCTTGGAAGGGGTGAAGGCTACAGTGTGTGAATTACATCTCCGTGAAGCTGCCTCAGAGGAAGTCAGGGGTCGGGAGAGCCCAGGGGTCTGTGGCGTAGGTCCAAGTGTCCGCCGCGAGCCGGCTCTGCACCCCGCCCTCGACACACGGCTGCTCCTGCAGGACGTTGCAGGAAGTCTTCCCTCACCCTGGCAGAGCTCTCTGCACCCGCGGGCGGCCCGAACTTCCCTAAATAGGCCTGTGTGTGTGTGCATGCACGCATAAATCACCTGCTGCCTGGATATTTATTGCCACAGCCCTGGCCGTCTGGACAAATAGATCAGAATAACCAGCGCTGCCGGCACACTTCGGCGTGCCTGTGGCCGAAAGGCACTTGGAGCGCCGCCTGGGTACCAGGTGCGGGCTGGCCTCTGGGGTGTGGGTGGGGCGACGGTGGAGGGCGATCTAGTTATGGCTCACACACCACCCCAAACCGTATGAACTGTCCCGGTTGTGGGGGCCAGCCGGGGCCTGCGAGGGCAGCTCTTGCTCAGGGCTGCCTCCAACAGTTGCAGCCAGGTGATGACAGGGGCTGGGGGGACCTGGAAGGTTTTCTCACACGTGTCTGGCCCTTGGTGCCTGCCGGCTGGCAGCCGGAACGCGTACCTCTGACTGTTCCCTTGGCCCAGGCTTCCTCCTAGCTTAGCAGCTGGGGCCCCACTGTGAGCGTTCCAGGAGAACCAGGTGGAAGCCCGAGGACCCAGCTTCACAAGTCACAGACAGTCACTTCTTCTGTTGTCACCACTCCAGAGACCCTGCTGCCTCTCGGTGAGAGTAGTGTCACATCGTGGGGAGGGAGATACTGCGGTGGCCGTTTTGGAAGATGCCACCTGCCACAAGGGTTAATAAGGAGTCGGATCAGTGATGGTAACGTCCCCTCAAGGATACCCTCCACCCCGTTAGAGCCGGCACAGCTGATTCCAGCGCCCAACCTCAGGCACTGACTCACAGCCCAGGGTTTGAATCCCAGCCCCTCCAGTTCCTGCCTGGGTGAGTCCGCACAGTCCTCTGGGCCCCGGTTTCCTCCTCCGTAGCAGGAAAGGATAGATTTAGTATCTGCTTCACAGATGACTGTGGGAATCCAGTGGGGTCCCAACTGGTGTGGCTAACCTGGTACCAGGCTCCTACATCGTCACTGCTGTTTTTGGGTTCCAGGGTGGCAAGTCTCTCCATGCCAGCAGGCCCTCTTCCAGGGTCAAGGTGCCCAGGCTGCGCTGGCCCCTCTGGTCAGTCCCAGACACTTCCATCAGCCCGAACCTTGCTCTGGGCATCCATGGATGGGGGTGGGGTCGTGTGCCCAGCCCAGCCATTCAACCTACGGTCCCCACTTGGCCTGTGCTCTGGTCTTGATGGCTCCTCTTCTGTGGCCTCCTCCTCAGGGCAGAGTCCAGCTTCTGGGCAGCCAGGCAGGGTTAGGGCTCGTGCGGGAGGAGTGACAAGGGGCAGCATCCAAGGGCCGAGGGTGAGGAAGGGCTTCAGCTCTGAGAACTGGGAGACACATGGGTGAGGGTGGGGTGCTGTCTGGGCTGGCTGGGGTGGGGGAGGGGATTTGAAGAAGACCAGCTTTTTTGGGGGGGAGCACTTCCTGAGCCCCAACCTGGGAGGATCTTGACCCAACCAGCTGCTGCAAGGTCTTTTCCAGGAAGCTCCGCTTTGTCCCAAGGGTGTGTCTGGCTTTGTCTAAGGCCTCCACCCTTAGTCCTGGCCTTGCTTGTTCAGGGGTGAAGCTGGGGCCAGAAGCAAGGCCAGGAAGGGCACACAGCACTCCCACCTTCCCCAGCACTCTGCTCTCTCAGGAGCACTCTGACCCACACACCAGGTCGGTCCCCAGCCTGGATGTCCCCAGCCTGGATGTCCCCAGTCTGGACCACCCCATCACCTTCCCTTCCTCCTTGCTCTGGGGCTGGAATCTGAGCTCCACGAAGCACTGGCTGTGTGACCTTGGGCAAGTCTGGTTCCTCTCCGGGCCTCCATTGCCTCGTTTGTGGAAACGGGAGAGTGTCGCTCAGGGTGCAGCTGTGGGTCTAGCGGAAGTTGCAGGCGGTGAACTATAACCAAGCAAGGCAGGTGAGGGGGGTTCAGAAGCCCCCTGGAGGAAGCACAGAGAGTAACCGGAAGGCCATCTTTGAGTTGGAAAAAGTAGGTCCTTGTGCCTTGTCCCATTTCGCTCACCCCCTCTCCATACAGGTGAGGGGACTGAGGCTGCACGGGGAGGGGGGGGGGCGGGGAGGGGCGGGGCAGTTACAAATCTCAAAATTTGGACGGGAAGAAAGCAGATCCTAAGACATCGCATGGAAGAAATGTTATCCTTTTTTGTGTGTGCCTGTGTGAGTTGATGTTAACTGATTGTGATGCTCATTTCACAGTATTTGGAGGTCAGATCCTGCTGTACTCCTGAAACTTACACAGTGATCCACGTCCATATATCTCAGTGAAAACTGGGGCAGGGGGAGCTGGGGGGCATTGGGGTAAAGGTCACAACGACCCAGATTTGATTCCTGGCGCTACCACGTATTAGCTGTGTGCCTTTGGGCAGGCTAGGAACAGTTTCTGGGTCGTCGGAGGGAGCGTGGGTCGCCAGGAACTTCAGGACAGAATTCCTGGTGTGGGCGCAAACGCTTGCCCAGCCTCTTCTAGCCAGCACGCCCCCTGGAGGCGGTGAGTCTCCATCCGTGGCTGCACCTTAGCATCGCCCAGGAAGCTTTCTAAATGCTCCATTTTTAAGAAGGTATTTTCAAAAGCTCCCCAAGTCAGGGCTGAGATCTGCTTGCCGGTCTCCAATCTCACTGGGTTAGGTGTGGTCCGGCAGCAGAGACATGGCTGGGGGCTTCTTAGTAAGGCAGACTCCCAGGACCCCACCCCAGCGCCTGCCCTGCTGAGCCAGAATCTGCATGTTAACAAGAACCCTAGACGATTCCATGCCGCGCCTTGTAGTTTCCGTAAGTACACTCTGATAGTTTGAGAAGTACGTGTGTTTGGGGGAGGACAGGGGACACAGTTCGGGAGGACATGAGGCCTGTGTGGACGGGAAGAGAGATTCCGTGACCCCCACCAGAAAGGTGAGCACTCCACCTGTGAAACCACAGGGCAGAGGCCAAGTGACAAAGCAGCAAAATGAGCTCATCCCAGCCTTGCAGAGAGGCATGGTGACTCCCCGGGCGATCCCATTCCTAGGGAGAAGACGCGGATGGCCTGCTTTGTGGAGGCAGGAGCAGGGAGAATGGGCCCCATCCGTGCTGGAGAGAAAGACAGTCCAGGCCTCCAAGGGGGCAGGTGGCAGGAGCGGCAGGTTCTTAACGACGCAGACAAGGTGATTGCCCACCGACCTGCGGCGGCCCAGCCAGCCCCGCAGTGCGGCTGAGGCTGTGGGTTTTCCAGGGAAGCCGCTGGAAGTTTCCTGGGGCTTAGAATGTGGGCAGAGAGGAGGGGAAAGAAGGGGACGAGAAACGGAAAATGAAGAAGCAGCAAACGCGAAGAACGCCGCTGAGCCCTGGGGACTGTGCTCGTCCTCTGGCCTGGAGCTTCCGGTTGGTGCTGTGTTCCTTCCTCGGCCGGGACTCCTGGGACGCAGCACTGTCAGGCTTTGAGGGACTCACTCTCCAGTCTGGGGCCAGAGCAGAAGGAGGGGGCACAAACCCCCTCGGCATGAAGGTGCACGCGGAGGGCCCACGGTGGTCACCTGGGCATTATTTTCCGGGAAGGGGAGAGAGGAGTTTGGGCTCCGGGTAAAATTCGTGGATCTTCTGCCTGCCCATCCCCTTTCTCGAGACCAGGCTAATGGTCTCATTTGGTACCAGGTGTGCCTTGCCCCTGACCCTGTAAGGGTGGCCCAGCACAGGTGTGGGTGCTTGGCACTTGGCTGGAAGACTCTGTCCTCACACTTGGCAGGGAATCAGGGACAACATGGAGGCTGGCAAAGGTGAAGGCTGAGCCTTCCAGGTGAGCCATTAGCAGGCTGCGACATCCCAGGGTCCTAGGCCAGATGGGAACACTAGTATCATCACCTCCTAACTTCTAGCTGGGTCCAAAGGCAAAAGAAGTTATTTCAGGAATTGCCAGTGGGCCAGCCTGCCCTCCAGTGGTGCTCGGCAGTAATTGCACTTTCCCTGCCCACTTTTCACAATGCCCCAGGGCTTTGGAGGAAGGCGTCCCTGAGATCCGCAGGCAGGTGACCAGGAGGGGGTGCTGTTCTCCTGTCATTTCAAGCATCTCTCCATCTCACCTGATACTGAACCCTAGAGTGGGGGAGACTAGCTTATAAGCTATCTCTTCATACCAGGGACTTTGCATACCTTGCTTCCCTGACCCCTCCCAAAGTCCTGGGGGCTGGGGACTATTACTAACTCGTGTACAGAAGTAACCCCTGGCTTCAAAAACAGGCAGCAAGGGGTCACGTCATAGTCCATTCTGTGCCATCTGGCTTTTCAAAGTCATGCTTCTAATGCCCCACCTGCCGGTGGAAACCTGAGCCAGAGGTTTCTAGCCTTTCGCAAGAACAAGGCAAGCAGCAAATGGAGGCACATTGGGGAGTGGTGGGGACTGTGGAAAACTGAGGGATCTCTGCCACATCTAAAGGGCACAGTCATAGTAGTCCAGCAGGTTACCCTTGGGTGGGAATGCTGGACTAGCCCCTAACAGAAGCTGAAAATCTGGATTTTTATGTAAAAGTTCTCAATTTTAAATACTGACAATTCAGAAAAAGAGTTTAAATATAACGCAGTCAAACAAAGAAGGCTTCTAACACAGTAAGCTTCTAGAACATCCTCATGGGGCAGGTGAGGTCCAGAGATGACTTGCTGGTGATCACATGACCACACAGAGCACGGCCTTGACCTCTGTCTCCTGACTCCTGCTCCCTGCTCCACGGTCTGCTCTGCCCTCCGGGCCCCGAGGCAGGAAGTGAACCACATCCAAATCGGTGATTCGGTGGGACACACTGGACTCAGACCAGAGGCTGGGAAACCACATGTTTATTGGTCGCACTTGACTTAGAGTGTACGTGGCAGGGATGCCCATGTTCTCCTGGGAGTAACAACACTGGGAGCCCCAGGTGTTCTCCCGGGTCCCCTGAGGTAGTGGCTGTGCCCCACGGCCTCGCCTGACCATCTTGGCAGTGCCCACCCCTTAACCTTACACCAGCTTCATCCCGTACACAGGGAGGACTGGGCCCATCCACTCCCTAGGCCAAGCTGGCTCTCCCTGGGCCTGGACCCATAGTCCTTGTAGGCCAGCATGTAAGGGGAGGGGGCACCGGTTTACAGATGGGCAAACTGAGGCTTGAGGCAGGAGGGGACTCATCCACAAGCCTCATGGCTGAGTTCCCAGCTTGGCCCAGAGGCCTGGCCCTTGGGCCACTGGGCCGGACGGGGGTCAGACACTTGCCCCATCCCAGTTCTGGGTGGAAGACATTCTCTGGCTTAGCTGCCCTGGAAACACAGTCTATATATACATACATACTTGGTTTAAAAAAAGTAATAAATTAGATCTCGGACCAGCCCGAGGGCCTCTCGCCAGCCACGTGTCACATGACATGGATGTTGGTCAGGTACGTCCTGCCACATGGGGTGCTAGGACCCATGTGTGACACTGATCTACAGGCCACGCTGCAAGCTCCATGTAATGTGACATGGGACTCTGCCACATGTGGCCTTCCGTGTCATGCGTCACATCATGTACACGCTCCTCGTGCCATATGTCCGTATTGGCCACGCCTGTCCCCTGGGGTGCAGGGTGGTCTATTGGCTGTACCAGGCTCCTGTTTCCCAGAAAAGTCCTCCCTGGATACTGTGACTGGACAGACATGTCCCTCCCTCTCTCCTGGAGCTGGGTGCAGGGGCACCCAGCTGAGGCCCCTTCTGAGCCGACTGTCCCAGCGGGGGGGAAGTTGGCATCACTTAGCTGGATTCAAAGTGTCTTGAGGTGGCCACATCAAGGACCTTGAGGAGCCTGCGGCTGGTTGGGGAAGAAAGCAAAGTCCAGCCTGGGCTCAAGGCTCTGCAGACGCTGGGCCTCATCGGGCGAGATGTGGTTATTCCAGAGCCTGCGGGATGGAGACACGGACACTCAGTGCTCATCCTCTCATCTCTGCCCTCAGTCCTGTCTGCAGACCGGGAGGCCAGGGCTCCAGGGGAGGAGCTGTGCCCGGAGTTACCAGCAGGGCCGCCCTGTGGAGGTGGTGTTCCTCACCCCCACCGGACCTCTTCCACTCCCTCTCCTTCTCTGACAGCTAGGCCCATCACATGACATAGTGCCAAACAGGGAAAAGGCATGAAGACGCTTGACTTCCATCGTCTGACATTGTCACAGTGTATTGATTTTTACAGAACAAGCCCTGCACTGCTATCTACTAGAAATCTGGCACGCCCACCGTGTACACATGCCCCTCAGCCTCGATGCCCCGTGCAGTGCGCAGCCTCCTGGGGCGCCTCTGGTGAAGGCTGCCGTGGCGGGCACCACCCGTGTGCCAGGGAGTGTACACAGCGCTTTACACAGCCATGTAGTCCTCACAGCAGCTCTCTGAGGGAAATATCTTCCTTATCCCATTTCATAGATGGGGACGTTGAGGCTCAGAGAAGTTCAGTTACTGATGCAGCGTCACGCAATCAGCAGAACTGGGGTGTGACCCGGGTCCGCCTGCTACCACATTCTTGGTGGGGGCGTCCAAGTCTCACTGATCAGCCCCGGTCCTGCTTCTGTCTACAGAGCATCCCCTCACCCTTTGTAAGGGTTGGCGAGGTCTCCCACCCACCATTCCCGCCCCTGTAAGCCTGTTACCGGATGACTTGGATGCTGGAGCCCTGCGCCAGCCCTTCAGCCAGGAGCCCAGCTCCGTGTGCTGTAATCCGGTTCTTCTCCAGGCTTCCCGAGGCACCGCAGAGGAGGGGAGAGACAGAGACTGGGTGAGACAGGGGAGGCTTCTCTAGGTTCCTTCCCAGGCCAAGGTGCTCAGAGAACCCAACAGACTCAGTACAATAGGAAAGCAGCAGGCTGGGCCCCAGGGAGAGCCAAGCTGGGCAGCGGCTTGGAGAGCATGGCAGTGAGCGAGTCAAGGAGGGCTTCCCACGAGGCAGGGGCCTGACCCGGTGGCCTCATGGCTTTCCCTAGGCCTAGCCCTCCTGTGGCCCTCCCCGTCCGTCCCGGCCCCCACGAGGTGCTCCTCATACTCCACTCTCTTCAGCTGCTTCATCCGTGGCAGGACCCGGGCGAGCTCAGTGGCCGCCTCATCCCCAAGCAGATTCCAGGACAGCCTGCGGGGCAGGGGCCGGCGGTCAGCCCGAGGAGGGCAGGGAGGTGGACGGGTAAAGACAAGGTGGCAGGTGGGGAGGACTGGGGCCCACAGGGAGGGGGTGGTGCCCGGCAGGTACAAGAGAGGTACCCAATGGGGTGCTCATGGGCCCTGAAGACTTCTCAGGGTGGGCAGGGGGCTCCCAAGCTGTTGCCAAGCCGACAGCGTAGGCCCTGGGGCTCCTGGGAGCTCAGAACGCTTGGTTAGCGGAAACAGCGTCATCACACTTGCGACCTGTGGGTGCCGCCATTGTGACTTTTGTCACATCCATGCACCTCTTACATCATTATCTGTTTCATATTTTTCCTTAAATCGGCTCTCCCTTCCCTCCTGTTTTTTAACTTACAGAAATTGATCTTAGGAAACATCACTACTATGTACAGAAAGCCTATGTGGGGGGCCTGAAGTAGAAGGTAGTGACAAGGATAAGCACCGGGCAAACTACAGTATCAACTTCTCGCTGGAACCTGTGGCCTGCCCCCTGCTGGCTAAAAAGGGAGATTCACCAGTGTTAGGTGTTTAGGAAGAGTTAGCACTGATGGGAGACTTCCTCTTTGGTGTAATGAGAAGCATTAAAATCTTTAGGGTACAAACCTAAAATTCTATAATCACTGTGCCCTGTGCTTTAGGAAATAACGTTTTTCTTCTATACAGTAGCCAGAGTTCCAGGCTAGTTTACCCATGAGGCCATGCGGCAAGGCCCCAAGGTTGAGCGCCTTTCATTGCCAAGGGCAGGAGGGTGGGAGCAAGGCCAGTGGGCAGGTCGGGGCCTGCTGGCTTCAGCCATCTTTCACAACCAACAGGTGCTTTGTAAATCAAAGTTCCATAAATCAGGTGAGGTGGTCTATCCAGCCACCCCCAAAGGGAAGGTCAGGGGCAAAGGGCCTTCAGAAACTGTCTGGTCCATGTCCCCTCCTGCCACTCCACAGGTGGGGACACAGGTGAGAGGCTGAATGACTTGGCCCAGCTTCCCTCTCAGCCCAAGCGTTAACACTTCCTCGAGGGGAGAATTCCACAAGAATGACCTTCCCCACATAGAAACGGGGGGACCCCCAGGAGCCAGGGACCAGGTCCAGGCCGAGCAGCAGGCAGTGGCCCAGCCGCAGATGCCAGCGGCCCGCAGAACTCACAGGATCTCCTCCAGCGCCCGGCAGAGCTCGAAGCTGGCAGCGAGGGGCTTGGCAGCCTGGTCGTGAATCTCACAGGAAACCAGGCTGGGGAAGGGGAAGGGGTCGGAGGGAGGTTTCTGAGGCTGGGGCTCCTCCCCAGTCCCCCTGCCCCTGTACTGTGAGTGTCAAGGAGCACTGGCCCTCCACCCTCAGCCCCAGCTCCCCGGGTGGGTGGGAGGCTGCTTACTCGATCTGCCTGAGTAGCTGGAACCTCCTCCAACTGAGGTGCAGCACCTGTCCTGCTAGGTTGTTCTCTGCCAGGCTGCAGAGCAGAGAGACACCTGTGAGCAGAGCCCCCCGCCAACGCTCCTGGACCACCCCCCACCCCAGGCTCTACTGCTCCTACTCACCTGATCTCTTCCAAATGTGGGCACCCATCCAGGGCCTGGCCCAGGCTCAGCACCCCCTTGGGGCCCAGACGGCTGGACCGCAGGCTGGGGAGAGGGGAGATAGGGAGAGGAGTCTTGGGGAACCAGATGTGGGGGTTAGGGGGCTGGATCCCTGACTCACAGTCTTGTCTCAGGCTGTGCTGCCAGAGCTTAGATGGTCTCTGGGTAGTGGCCATCCCAAGCCTCTTCCCCACCCACCCAGGGCCTGATCCACTCATGGGGGACCAAGGTCCCTGGCTTCGGAGTCTGAGATCCCAAGTTCAAGGCCTGGCTCTTCCATGCATTAGTAAGGTAAGCCCTCCACACTGCTCTGGCCTTCATTTCTGCTGCCTGGAAACATGGCAGCTAGAAACCCAGGCCCCACATGGCTGCTGCGAAGGCTCCAATGAGACCAGGGACGCAAACTGTTAAAGTGCTGGGGCCATGCTGCTTGGCACTCTCCTCCTGCCTCGCCCCTTGCCAAGGCTCGCTCGCTCCCCCTCAGAGATGGGATCAGGGCATGCTGAGCTGGGATCATTGTAATTCTGCTGCAGATGAGGAAACTGTGACTCTAAGGGCAGGACCTTGGCCATGGGCACACGGGGGCTGGTGGCCGAGCCGGGACTGGGCTGTGGCTCCTGTTCTTCCTGCCCTAGACTCCAGAGGCAGGGCAGGAGCAGGTGGGAGAGGGGGCAGCTAGCCCCAGAACACACTTGTTTGCCCAAAGCCAGGGCAGTGCAATCGAGGGGCTCCTTGACCCCCAAGCGCTCCAGAGAGACCCCACCCAGCTAGCCCTGCACACACCACAGGGAGGGGACACTCACTGTAGGACTCTCAGGTGCCGGGGCAGCCGCTGGGCTGTGAGGTCCTCCAGGGGGTTGTGGCTAAGCCTGGAGGGAGACAGGGGCAGAGGTTGAGCACCAGGCTGGCCACTCCAGACCCTTGCCCTGTGCCAGTTGGGCTGTGGGGACACTCACATCAGCTCCTCCAGGTGCTTGCAAAGGGCGAGGGACTCCGCCAACCGCACTCCCCCTCTCGGGCCAATGCCATTCGCTGAGAGGCTGAGGAAGGGGCAGATATCGGACCCTGGACCCCCATTTTCCCCACCCCTCACAGCGGCTGGGGCCCTAGGACACAGCATCCCCGCCACCTATCCTCCCAGCCTGATGGGGCAGAAAAGCCCGGAGAGGGGCAGGGGCTGGGCACTGAAGTTAAGGGAGGAATGGCAGCCTGGGGCAAAAGCCAGGGTCTCCCCGGACCACAGGTGGCCACAGAGGGCCCCTGTCGGTAGGGCTGGCCACTCACTCGATCTTCCGGAGCTCAGGCAGCGTGGGCAGGATGTCGGCTATATGTAGGGCACCCGTGTCTCCGATCTGGTTGTGGCTCAAGCTTGGAGAGAGGGCAGCAGGACTGGAACCACCAGCCTGCCCCCTGTCTCGTCTGGTCCACATCCCCTTCCCAGACCAGGAAGAGGCTGAAGTCTAGAGAAAGGCCTAGGCTCATGCTGACAAAGTCCCCTCACACCGTGTTGGGTGACGACTCCAAACTCTTAAGATGTTCTGCCTGATGTCTGTCTGCCCTAAGTCCCTCTTGCTGCAACTGACACTCTCACATCGTATCTTTGTGTCTCCCAAGGTTCTACATCTGGGGTTACACAGTGTAGGAGTGGGGGAAGGGGACGAATGTCACTAATAAGTGAAGAGTGTCTTCAAGAAGCCCCTTGCTTTGGTCATCTTCCCCTACCAAAGTTGTCTTGGGTCTGGGGGAGGGACAGACAACTCACCTCAGTTCCTCCAGGCTGGGGGCAGCTTCGAGAGCTCTGGAAAGGTCATAGCAGCCAAGGTCATCAATGCCGTTCCCACTCAGGCTGGAGAAGCCAGGAAGAGGTGAGAGGCCCTTGTCAGGAGTAAAGGGCTTCGCGGGTGCTGTGCTAAGAATGCTACAGCTTGCAAAGCCTTTACATACGTACTTCGGGGGGAAAGAGGACAGGCAAGGTGCGCACGACTGTACCCAATGTCCAGGTGAGAAAACAGAGGCCTGGGAAGGCGCTGGGACTGGTTTAAAGAGTGTCAGTGGTTCCCAGGCCTGGCGGAAGTGCAAGCCCAGGGCTGCTGGCCTGGGAGTCGAGGCCACGCGTCTTGGTCGGGGTCGCCAGGCCAGCCCTGCTGAATGCCAGTTGCCCGTGGGCCCCACAGTTCAGGTAAAGGGTGTCTGGTCCCCAGGCGTCTTTTTCTAATCTGTGCAAATGACGGGCGTTCCCTGAAACCCAGTAACTGTCCCTTTGGAGCCCCGACTGAGCCTGCCTCTGCGAGTGGGGAAAAATAAAGCTGTTGCAAGCGTAGCCCACGTTAAATATTTATCAGAGGGTCGTTTCCTTTTGCAAATTAAACTTTAGCCAACTGCCAGTTAGATTACGGGTGAAATGACCTGCTCCCCCATGCCATGCTCCCCCAAACCCTCTGACCTCATTTCCTAAACTCTCCACCCTGCTGTGGGGGAGGGGGTAGGACTCAGATGAAAATAAAGCAATGCCATGTGTGTCCTGTTTGGGTTTTTAGTTATCATATTTTAGAGTTTGAAAAGTCGCATGAAAAGAGTGCGTGATATTTGTTTATCAAGGTGGCCAGGGGCACAGAGGACACTGTCGATGTCGTCAGCTCTGAGTCTGAACCAGCAGTTTTCATCTGGTGTGCCACAGACGAAAATTGTTTTAAAGATTTTATTTATTGCCCTGGCTGGTGTAGCTCAGTGGACTGAATGCCGGCCTGCAAACCACAGCATTGCTGGTTCGATTCCCAGTCAGGGCACATGCCTGGGTTGTGGACCAGATCCCCAGTGTGGGGCGCACAAGAGGCAACCACACATTGATGTTTCTGTCCCTCTCTTTCTCCTTCCCTTCCCCTCTCTCTAAAAATAATTTTTTAAAAGAATTTATTTATTTTTAGAAAGAGGGAGCAAGGGAGAAAGAGAGGGAGAGAAACATGGACTGGTTGCCTCTTACACGCTTCTAACTGAGGGCCTAGCCCACAACCCAGGTATGTGCCCTTATGGGGAATCAAACCAGCAGCCTTTCAGCTCATAGGTTGACACTCAGTCCATTGAGCCACACCAGCCAGGGCTGCAAGAATTTTTAAAACATGCACTACCTGACTATACAGGCAAGGGCAGGGGCCTATTTTTTCCCTTAGATTGTCAAATAAAAAAATGACAACAGTCTATACAACGGCTGGCTGTTCAGTATAAATGAATAAAAATTATATCTTTTTTTTCCAGATTGGAAACTTTTGTTTGTTTGTTTTGCATGGGAATGCATTAGAGACACAGGATCTAGGCAACTCTGACCCACGAAATCAATCAGAAGTGTGAACCAGAGCCAGGGTGAACCCTGCACATGAAACATTGCTCTAGGAGTTGGCCCCAACCCCCCAGGGTCACTTTTGCAGCCAGGAGGAAGCTGGTGGCATTAAGGGGCAAGAGCTGTGGCACCCACCTGGCAGGACATGGGGACATCCCAAAGACAGGGCACAGGGGGTCCTGAGGGAGGTGCCCCAGTGCTTCCTTGGGCAAGGGTCCCAAAAGAACTGGGTCCTCACACTCACTCCCATGGGGTCATGAAGTCACTCACCAGAGGCTCCGCAGAAGGGTCATGTGGCGCAGTGCTTGAGTGAGCACAGCCAGGGCGGAGTTTCCCAGCGGGAAGTGGCCGAGGCTGCAGGAGGAGAGGCCAGAGGAGACTTGGCATCACTGGGGCTGGGCCCCAGGTGCAGAGCGAGGCCCGTCCAGTGCAGTCGCCTGAGGCCTCAGTGCCTAGCAATGCCCAGGGACTGCCAGGATGGACACTGCTCTCTACCCAGTGGGAAAGACTCATGCGTAGCAAAACTGCCCTGGGAAATCTAAACACCATTTCTCTGCGTGGATTGTTCTGAAGGCCACCCAAGCGGCAGTTCTATTTCTGAATCACACTGGGCCCAGCTACTGATCGGGAACCACAGCAAACACACATCCAGTGTACCCTTGGGGCTGAGCCCTGCGCCAGGGGCCATCTGGACAGGTGGGTCTGTTATCGCCCCCATTTTACAGGCGAGGAACACTGAGGCTCACCCAGTTACAAAGCTCCTTCAAGGTCACACACACAAAGTGTTGGCATCAGAAACAGAACTCAAGGTGCAGGACTTCCATTCCTGGGACCCAACATTGTGTTACTCATGGGGCCCCTCTCCTCCAGGCCCCCAGCCTGGGCAGGAGAAAAAAGTCTTAACAGTAACAGCCAATACTTGTCTGGTGTGAACTCTGCACCAGGCCCTGTTCCATAACATGTATTTACGCACTCAATCCTCATGACCACCCTAGGAGACAGGTACAGTGATTATCCCCAAAGTTAAAAAAGAGAGAAAAACATAGAGAGGTGAAGTGACTTGCCCAAGCTCCCAACAGTAAGGGGTAGCACTGAAAGGTGACAGCTGTCCTGGTTTGCCCAGAATTGAAGGTATTCTAGAACGTGGGACTTGCAGCCCTGGGCAAACCGGGACAGGCGGTCGCCCTACCAGGTACTGAACCTGAAGGGTCGGGCTGCTTTTCCGACCCGCCAGACTCTTCATGACTCAGGTGTCCCGACTCGCTTCATAACTCATGACTTGATTGGACCTCTCTCCCATCTCATGCGATGGACACCTGGCACCAGCCGCAGTGGCCGGTGGTCAGACTGACCTTACTGCACCTGGGAACAACCCGGCCCTTTACCTAACCCACAGTCCTGACTCCCATCCGGAAAGCCTGAGGCAACCACCCAGAAGAACAGGAGACTAACCCCTCCCCCAGTCCCCCAGGACCCCTGCACCTCACCCACCCAGACTCAGCCCGCCTTCATTGCTGCTTCAAATAAGGCACTTGGGGTAGATCATCCAGCTCCTCCATTTCTAACAGAACCCAGGCGGGGTGGCCCCTAACCAGGGTCTATGCCCCTGACCATTCCGCTTCGGAGGGACAGGTGGCAGGGCTTGAGGGGAGCTGCGTGTCAGGGCGGAGCCACCCAGAAATGGCACATATGAAGCTGGAAGAGGCAGCCCCTCTAGCTCCGGGTCCTGGCTCAGGGGCCCAGCTAAATGCAAATTTGTCACACTCTCGGATGAACCAATGAATGACCTCACTGGGCCTCCAACCCTCCACATAAAAGCTTCCAGAAGGCGGGGAGGCTGAGCAGAGGGGCAGGCACAGAGTGGGGAAGCCAAAGGAACAGTTTGGCGGGAAGACAAGGGAACCTTGAGGTCAAAGGTCTCCCTCATACTGCCCCTTATCCCTGGGACAAAGAGGGTCAAAGTGGCAGAATGTCACTGTTAATCGGCAAAAAGGCAGAAGGCTATTTTTAAATTGTATTCAAATCAAATAAAACAATTCTGGAGGAAAGTTCACCAACTGCTCTTTCACGGAAGTTTCCCCAGGGACATCGCTCTCAGGGGATTCCACACCCTCTGTTGCATATTTCTGTCGTGATGGAACTTTTTAGAAATTGTGTGTACTTTTGGTCATCAGGAGACCGTGGAGATTAAAAGCAGAAGATGCCCCGTTAAATGTTCCACCTAGATGCTCTTAAGTCTGTGCAAGGCGAGGACCTGTCCTCCAGACCGAGGCTGTTACCGGTTTCTAAGAATCTGGTGTCTCCGAATTAGAGATG
The DNA here is from genome assembly GCA_004024845.1 of Tonatia bakeri. NCBI lineage: Eukaryota > Metazoa > Chordata > Mammalia > Chiroptera > Phyllostomidae > Tonatia > Tonatia bakeri. The sequence goes on from PVIA01014304.1 coordinate 17,002, forward strand.
ACAGTTAACCTAGAAAAACGATTGCGGCCAAATGGCAGCGGACATCTGTGGATGTGTTTTCTGCCCAGATTCTGTTTCCTTGGGTGGTTAACAGCAGCCTGAAATACCACTCCCCACTAAACCCAGAGCATTGAGTGAGCCCGTGACCCAGATCTGGCCAATCAGAATGCGCAGCGCTCAGAGCCACAGAGATTGAGTTAGGAATGGGCACGTGACCCAGGTTCGTCCAATGAGACTCAACCTGGGGCCTCCGTGGTAGGTTCAGGGCGAAAGGTGCTCCCTCTGCATGGGGCGGGAAGAAAGCAGGCCTGTAGCGGCAGGACAGCCTGCCTAAGGCTGAAGTCACGATGGAGAGCTGGGTCGAGTCAAACCCGAAGTCAGTTGCCTTGTCATTTTCGGTGACGTGAGCCAATACATTTCTGGCTTGGGTGGGTTGGAGTGAGTATTCTGTTTGCTGGGACCAAGCATTTTGATAGCACCCAGAGCCAGGTAAGGAAGTAAAAAGGAGGACGTTCAGCTCATCGGGGTCCATTCAGGGGTTGGACAGTTGTTATTATTATTATTATTATTATTATTATTATTATTATTATTATTATTTTCTCAATCCTCACCCAAGGACACTTTTGTTCATTGCTTTCAGAGAGGGAGGGAGAGAGGAAGGGAGAGAGAGAGGCATTGGTTGGCTGTCTCTGGTAGGCACCTGGACCGGGATTGCATGTGGCTGAAATGGGGACTGTACACACCAGGGCCCAGGATTGTGCCCACAGCCCAGGCGTGTGCCCTGACTGGGAATCAAACCCGCAACCTTTTGGTTATGGGGCGACGCTCCAACCAATGGAGCCACACTGGCCCGGGGAAAAAATGGACAGTTTGTGTTCACAGAAGATGCAAAGGTTCCTAGGCATGCTCCCAACAGCACTCCGTGCTGCCCCCCTGCCCCTGCCATATTAACCATACCACTTACTCAAGCCTCTTCAGCCCATGCTTGCCTTCCAGGGCCCCGCTCAGCACCAAGGAGCCCTCCTCGCCCAGCTGACTGTTAGACAAGCTGTTGGGGACCAAGCATGAGGTGAGGGTTAGACAGGCCTGCCCAGCCCCTGGAGCTGATCCCAGACCACCCCTCCTGTCCAGGCTCCAGGGGGGCACTCCTGGCTCCAACAGTGGGGCTGCGGGGTCCTTGAGGAGGGGGACATGGCAGTCACAACAGACCCAGCTAAGAAATGATGCTTTGGATGAGGCTGCAAAAGAGGAAGGCAGAGCCGGGGGCACAGGCACACCCCCCCACAGTGATCTTTTCTCTCCTGAGCTCTCCCTGCACCCTGATGCCCATGGCCACCCTGGGCAGAGAAGGAGGAGGGCCTGGAGAGGCACGGCTGTCTGCCCAGGGTCACTCTGAGGGACTGGTAAAGCTGTGGCCAAGGACACAACACTCGGCCTTCCCCAGGCCACATCTAGAGCTGCTGGGCTCTGTCAGGGAGAAAAGTGATCTATTGACATCTATGCCCCATCCTCCCAAAGCCCCTCTGTCCTCTCTACTCCAGCCCCTGCCACCCCAAGACTCACTCCAGCTCCTCTAGGTGGCAACAGCGCCTCAGTCCAGATGCCAGGTCGGCCCGGCCCTCAGGGCTCACACAGCTGGAGGCCAGCCTGGTGGGGGTCAAAGGACAGCAGGTCAGGTAGGAGCTCTGAGTGTCATGGCAGAGGGCAGGGAAGTGGGTGGGCAGCGGTTCTTGGGGGGCAGTGGGAGGGGCCTTCCTTTCCTTCATAAATCTCTCCCACTGTGGGGATCATTAAATCAAGATATAGCTTGGAGACAGGAGCATGGGCTAGCTGAGCATTTTCCTGCACCTCAGTCATTCCAGTGGCAACTTCACCACTGATGCCCCATAATCGGGCATCGCTGTAAAGCCTGGCTGGTTACTGTCATGTTCCAGGAGCTCTGTGCCTTTATGTGAACAACAAAAAAAGTAGCAAGTCCTGGAGAGCTGTTACAGATGTACTGGCAGTCAGTCGGATTAACACAGAACTCAAAGCTAGAAAAGCTCCGTTTTGCAGCCATCATCCTGTATCAGATTTCAGGCAACAGCTTCCCAGAGAACCACCAACATTCCGTGGGTGAAAGTTTGAGGGAGAACAGGATGTTTACACAGTCTTAAAGCATTTCCATAAAAGCGAGGTGTTAATTAGAAAGGGAAAAGAAAGCAGCAGCTTGGCAAGCGAAGTAGTCTGGCCAGAAACTGCCTTCTCCAGGTGACCACAGTAAACATCACTGGGAAGGGGACACACGGACGTCCGTGTGCCTCCAGAGGTGACACGCTGAGAAGAACACAGCAGTACGTCTGTGATATTCCTGCCCAAAATGCAGAACCTGAACCTAAGTGTGAGGAAGACGCCAGGCACACGGGAGTGGAAGGACCATCTACAACATAACTGACGTGTAAATGTCGTGACAATATCTGAAAGGCAGAGAAGGACGGAGGGCCTGCTCCAAAGTGAGGAAGACAACAGAGAGAGGACAGCTCAATGCAGTGTGTGACCCTGGATGGAGTCCAGGACTGGAGGGGGGCAATTGCAGGAACCACATTGTTGCGACAATTGGCAACACTGGGCTATCAACTGTAGTTTAGACAATAGAAGTGTAATGGTGTTAAGTTTCCTCAATTTTATGCTCTCACTGGAATATGGGAGGGAGTGTCCTTGCTCTTAGGAAATCCACTGCAATATTAAGGGGTGAAGGGGCATGACCATGCGACTTACTTTCCAACGGTCAGAACGAAGAAAGAGGGAGAGGGAGAGAAAGGAGGGGAGGGCTGAGGGAGGTGGGAGGGAAGGAAGAAAGGAACAAACGGGGGGGGGGAAATGTTGACAAAGGATAAATTTAGGGAAATGGTATATGGAAGTTCTTAGTCTTCTTGCAACTTTTCTATTAGGTTGCAATTCTTTCCAAATAATAAAGAAAAAGAAAAGAAAGGAAGGGTCTGAAAAAGGGAATTACTTTCTTGCCGTGGGACCATGTCTATGAGCACACACCCCGATGCCTCTCTAGGGCTGAGCTGTGGCCCCAGCCCACAGGGTTTGGACACATAGTTTCTGAGCTCAGGCGGGAGAACTGGTTAGTGGGGGCAGGGTGGACCTGAGTGACAGTCTTGTCTGCATACCGGAATTTCCTCAGCTTCGAGAAGTACAGCAAGCTTTGCAGCAGCTGGGAGCTGGTCGTGCAGAGGTTTACCTGGGACAAGCTGGAAAGAGCCAAGCACATTCCAGAGGATCAGGGTGGATGGCCTCTGGGATCGACAATTGCTTGGAGGTGGGGAGACCAAGAAAGGGCACAGGACCACCCAAGAGCTGCTGCAGGGGCAGGGCTTCCGTGTGCCACCCCAGAGCTGTTCCCACTGGCCAAGTGCAATTCTCTCCTGTACAGGGAAGAATGCCAGGGTCTGGCACTGCCCCCCGCTCTGCTCACCCCCATGCTGGCCTGGCCAGCCTCCCACGTGTGGCCTGAAGTGGGCAATGGGGTGGACCCGAGAACACAGGGCCCCAGACAGTTTTGAGGTGCTGACCTGAGCCGCTGCAGTGAGAGGCATGTGTCCATAAGCCATGGGATGAGAAGGCTGTGGCAGGTGAGGTCACAGCGAGCCAGCCTGGAGGGGGATGGGGAGGCAGCATTCTACACACAGCTGAGTCAGCATTAGGGACTCAGGCCCTGCCTGCAGAGATTACCTTCAGGGGGTTTGTGAATGCTAATCAAACACAGCCTCAGGATGTACTATTCAATTACGGGAGTGCTGTGCAGGAGAGGTGTAGACGGGGAGCTGGCCTGGCCATGCAGGTGGTTTGCTGCCTATGGGGACCTGGCCCAGGAAGTGAGATGGGGCTGAGACCCAGCTATGGTCTGTCCCCCAGAATGCATACTGCAGGGCTGAGTTCCTCCCAAAGGGAGGACTTCACTAAGTCTTGGGGTTTGGAGGGGCCTTCCTGAGGTGGTAGTATTTAACCTGAGACCTGAAGGGTGAGGGACAGTCAGCCAACTGAAGAAGGCGAGAGAGGGGAAGAGAGAACATTATGGGTAGGGAACAGCCTGTGCAAAGGCCCTGAGGTCCACAGGAGCAAGGTGGTCTTTGAGGAACTGCACGCCGGTAGGGAGGACTGGGGCTGAGTCTGGGGCTCAGGGTGGGGATGGACTGTGTGGAGAAGTGGATGAAACCAGACCTCTAGGGCCTTGTAGGGACTTGGGGCATCAGAGGCCTCTGAGCAGGGGCATGAGGAATGGTGCTCAGAATCAGTGGTCCCTACCCCATCACCAGGCATTCCCTTGGAGCCACAGGTACTTGGTCTCACCTGAGGGCCACGGCCTCTGGGTCCTGCTGCCAAGGAAATCTCAGCTGGATGCAGAGCTGCTGCTGGGTCTCGGAGATGCTGAGGAGGGAACGGGTAGCTGGTGTGAGGCTCACAGAAGCTCCTGGAGTTGGCGGAGCTGGAATCCAGGCTGCCCAGCTGGCTGGGCCTGAGCTCCCAAATCCCATCGCCCCTGGTCACAGAGCCACGATGCTCTGTGTTACTGTAACCCAGGGGCCACTTCTAGGCAACCAGTGTGGAGGCCCAGCCATGTCCCTGGGATCCAGCAGCCCTTTGTCTGCCTCTTTCCAGCCCCACAGCCTGACTATTGCAGAAGTCTCAATAAGCACGTGTCACTGTCACATGTGCCCCTGGAGCGCCTGCCAGCTTGGGGACCCAGAGATCTCACAGAACAAGAGACTGATGTCTAGAGGAGGGCAGGTCCCAATGGCCACGAGAAGGTGAAGAGCTCAGAGGGGCCTCCCCCCTGGACTCACCTTATCTCGGTGATGTTGCCTGAGGGCTGGGCGTAGATTCGGCGCAGGGCGAGCAGCCCCGCTTTGCCCATCCACGGCTCCTCCACCCTGTCACGGGAGTGGACACAGATAAAGGCCCCCCCAACAGAAGCAGTGGGAGGGAGGAGAGGGCTGAGGGAGTCCTAGAGGCTTTGGGGGGGATGGCTTATCTTAAAACTGTAAAATTATACAACCAGGCATAAGCATAACATGAAACAAACATTCCCATTCCAATAGTTATTGCAACAATCCACACAGCAAATGTTATTTCTTTAATAATACTTTTTAGATTAAATGAAAGGTCTACACAGTGTTACACTGCAAAGAGAAGGAAATAAAACTGTATAAAAGATGATTCCAATTTCCTATTTGAAAAAGGAACACTTTAAAAATATATATGGGAAGAAAAAGAGAGAAGAGAGGAAAACATACTAAATGTTAATGGTAGCTGTTTGGATGGATGGTGGCATTCTCATGATGGTTTTTATTTTATTTCATCTTCAGTTTTAGATATTTTCTGGACTTTCTAAATGTGTATTCATTAACTTAGATGCACGAAAAGAGCTGTTTAAAATATCCCTACTTCTGAAGTTGTATTGCATTTGTTTTCAAAGTCCTATTTTATTCTTAGGCCCTTATGGACTTTTCCACAAATGCCTACAATTAATATACATTATTTTTAGAGTAAGAAATGTGTATTTTAACATGTCATTTTGGGTGATCCAGCAATTCCGGATACACACCCAAAAGCATTGAAAGCAGAGACACAAAGAGATATTTGTACATCTATGTTCATAGCAGCCTTGTTCACAAAAGCCAAAAAGCGGAAGCTACCCAAGTGTCCCTCGTGGCTGAGTGGACGAACAAAAGTGGTCTGCCCCCATGTGGACTGTTCGTCAGCCCTAAACAGAAAGAAAACTGACACAGGCCACCACATGGCCGAACCCTACACCCGGCCTGCTGAGTGGAAAAAGCTGGTCACGAAGAGACCAATACCGCACAGCCGCACTTCCGTGAGGTTCCCAGAGCCATCACAGCCATGGGGACAGAAAGGAGGATGGTGGCTGCTGGGGGCTGGGGAGGGGACGGGGAGCTGTTTGGTGGGGGCGGAGTTTCAGCTTTGCAGTTTCGGTTCTGGAAACTGGTCTGCACAGCAATACGAGTGCCCTCCACGTTACTGAACTGCGTGCACACTTAAAAATGGCTAAGGTGGCCAATTTTGTGTTGTCGTGTTACACCACAAATTTTCAAAAAAGATGTTATTGGGGGAGCAAGCAGATTTGGTGTGCCTTGTCCCAGGCTGCACTGAGAAGGGACCAGCGCTGGACCTGAAGTTTCTGGTTCTGACACAAATACGTAACCGAAACACAGCCAGCCTTCCCGTCCCCCTCAGTTCCAGGACAGCCAGGGGTGAGAGGAACAGACTTGGTGACTTCGCAAGGGAGCCACCAGACAGGGCCCGAGCGAGGACCAGTGTCTGGCACGGCAGGCCGGTTTGGTCAGCGGGCTGCTGACGTGGAAGAGGAACTCGGCTGGGGTGGGGGTGGGGGGACATGGGACACGGGGGGGGGGGAAGAGTCCTGTGAGCCACCCCTCCCCCCCCATGCAAGTGTGAACCTTGACTGGATCCTGGGTCCAACAGGCCGGCTGTCCCCTGTGGGCACCAAGGGACATTTTCGATTGGACTGGGGAGTACACGACAGAGGAATCGCTACTGAGTTTTGTGGGGGCCCTTGTTCAACTGTGATTATGTAGAAAATGTCCTTATTTTTGAAAGATTCATGGTGAAATATTTGAGCGGTATTTTATGAGATCTTCAGCCAAAAATGAACAAGCGAAGCCAATTTGGAAAAATAGGAACCATAGTCAAACCTAGGTGATGGGAACAGGAATTTTCAAAACAATTCTACTTTTTGGTTTTCTTCTCTCTTTTCCTGGAAGTTTTAGACAAAATGACCAGAGTGAATATGCAAACATGGCGTTTGCCGGTGTTACTCTGGACCTTAGCTGGGCGTCCCCTGGAGTTCTGTCCTTCCCGGTCCCCCAGCCTAGGCCCCGCCCTGAAGAGGGCGACTTCTCTGAGTGCCTGAGGGGGTCTCTGGGACGAAGGGGCAGGGTCAGCTCTGTGACCAGGTGGCAGGGCTCTGGGTGCAGGAAATGGCCAGGGCCTCAACCCAGGGGGAACCCACACTCCAGAGCCTGCCCCCCGCCCTGCCCCCAGGGGCCCAGAGGAGGACGCTACCTGAGACTGAGCAGTCCCGCTGGCCTCCTCACCAGACTCAGGAGGACAGCGAGGTCATCCTGGCTCAGGTGGCACCGGATCAGCCTGGGGACAAACGCAGGTTATAGCAGCAGCTCTACTCCGGGAGGGAGCCCCCACCCCTCAGCTGCCCCGTGGGCTGGGTCCGGTCACTCACTCGAGCTCCGTCAGCTGCCGGGCCCAGCTCAGGCCATTGGCCAGTCTGGTCACGTCGGGTCTGAAGATGTACTCGGTCAGCCTGAGGGCAGAGGGTAGAGCCTGGGTGAGGCCTGTCGAGGCTGCAGCCCTACTTCCTCCCAGTCCCTGCCCCCAGGATGTATGGGGGCCCCCGCTGAGTGCAAAGGCCTGGACTCGGGCCTGAGAAAAGGCCAAGGGTGCAGCTCCTGCCCTGGGAGCTTCCTGTCTCTCTGGAGAGCCCAGCCGCAAAGGAAGCGCGAGGAGGAGCCACGTATTGAGCCCAGGCTGCAGGCCGGGCCCTGCCCCAGCCGCGGGTGAGCAAGGTGTGCCTGCCTGACACATAGAGTCTCACTGAGTTCCAACAGCTTCGTTTACTGGCAGAGCAACGGGCTCACCCGGGGACATGGAGCCGGTCAGAGGAGAGGCAGAGCTGGGTTTCCGTCCAGCTCGGCCTGACCCCAGCCCCGAACCCATGACCACCCCCAGCTCCCACTTCATGCCAGGCTCCCTTGGGGGTATGGGAGCCTGGGACTCTCCTGCGGCCCCGCCCCCAGGTGCCAGCCCGAGTGGCCCGTGGACAGGCCCTGGACCGCTGTCCATGGACAGTTCATTCAGATAGACAGGGGCCCCTGGGGCTCTGCAGGAGGAGCTGACATTTGGGTCTTAAAGGACTGGGGGGCATTTCTTCCTAGGAAAGGCAGGAGCGAGCCTGTCAGAACGAGCGCCCAGGGCAAGGGAGCTGCAGGAGGCTTCGAGCGAGGAGCAACACCCCTTGTGGCTGAATGTGTGCTGTGCGTATGGTATGTGTGTGTGCTGTGTGTGGTGTGGGTGTGTATCACGTGCGTGCATGCCTGTTGCGGTTTGTGGTGTGTGTGTGCTGTGCATCTGTGTGGTGTGGGGTGGGGTGGTGCGTGCGTAGGCATGGTGTAGGGGTGAGGAAGAGCGACATGACAGTCAAGTCGGACTGTGAGGGAGACGACCAGGCTGAAGGATTTGAAGTTTATCTTGGGGCCATGGAGCCCCTGAAGGGCTTGGAGCAGTGGAGTGGCAGGTGGGATGTGTGTGCTGGGAAGATGCCCCCAGGGGCTGTGGGTGAACGGCTGGAGGAGGCCTGGCCAGGGGCAGTGGGCCAGTTTGGAGGCCACGGTCACAGCCAAGGTCAGACAGAGAGAGGAGCTGACCCAGCACAGTGGTGGCGACAGACAGAGCCCAAGGCTACTGTGGGGTAATAATAAATAATAATAATAATAACTGATATAGCACTCAGATGAAACAGACCCTTTGCAAGAACTTTATACATTTTAACTCATTCCATCCTCACAGTAACCCTAAGGTGGGTGGTCCTACTGTTATCCCCATTTTACAGATAAGGACCTGAAATACAGAGAGGTTAAGTCACTCGTCCAAAGTCACACAGCGGGTAAGTGGTGGAGCTGGAATTTACGCTCAGGTGACTCAGCGTCCAAGCTCATAACCATGATATGCGGGGGCCCCAGACTTAGAGTTAGATGTGGGGAAGAGGCACAAATGCAGTGTGAAGGCCCCGCCTTGGGGCTGGAAGTGTGGGGGTACGGGGGAGCAGCTGAGGGGCAGTGGGCATGGAGCAGGGTGTATGAAGGAGGCATGGAGCCTCCACAGGGTCAGCCTCCCGTGTCCCCATCCCTCCACTTCCCCTCGCCCCCCGACCAGCCATTACCTCAGTGTCTTCTCAGTCTCCTCCTGTTGGGAGAAGTGAACCCAGAAGCTCTGCTCTGAGCCCAGGCTGCAGAGAGAGGGATGTGAGGAAGCCAGGGGTCTGCTGGCACCGTCAGGCTCCAGGGGCCAGGGGGTGCCCAAGAGAAAGGGGCTGGGGCATGGGGGCAAGGGAGGGGGAAGCCAGCCACGGCAAGCCCTTGCCGACCAGCAGAGACCCTCAACCTGTCCCGCAAGCACACTAAAAGCTGGCCTTCCCACCCGGGGCCTCCCCTGTCCCCATGGCGCATGGGTCTCAGTGAACTGTGACACCCCGAGGCTGGCCCAAGTCACACAGACGGAGGCCACCAAGAGTGGGGGTCTTGCTTCCCCACCACCAGCAAGCAGCGCCACCCTCGGCTTACTTCATGGTGGCCTCCCGGACACGTGGGCAGAAAGGGAGGGTCTCCAACAGGCACAGAGCGCTTTCCTGGGACATGCTGTTGCCACTCAGACTGGAAGGGAGACAAGGTTCGGGGTGGGGTGGGGGGGAGCATCTCCACGGAGCCCTTCCCGGCCCCCTCATCCCCTCTCCAGTTGTCATCTCCATGTGCAAGTGTTCATGCTACAGGTGGCGACACGGGGGTCCAGAGAGAGAGAGAGGCAGAGGGCCAAGAGAGACACCAGGCCCCGAGTCCTCAAGAGCTGCCCACTCTGTGCCTGCTGTCCCTTTGGTCAGGGACAGGGCACTGAGGAGGCCAGGCTGGCAGCTCAGGCCATGCCGAGCACCAAGCTCAGCTGCCTAGCAGCGGGTTGTATCCTGGCTCTGACGGCCCGCCTCCCAGGTGCTGGGGGATTGGGTGAGAGTGTGGATGACTTTCAGAGGACCTCCTGTGGTGGGAACATCTCCGAATCTGTGTCCCGTGGATTTGATCAGAGGAGATTCAGGGTGGAGCAGGAGCTGGGACAGCTAAGATCATGCATCAGCTGCTTAGGAATGATCTCCCTGCCTGCAGTCAGCTGGGGTCACCAAGCTTTAGTTGCAGCCTCTCCCGGTTGCTTGGTTGGGGCTCTTCCCAAGGTAGGCAAGGAGAGGAGGAGGAATGGGCCCAAGGTGGGGAAGCGTCAAGGTAAGAATCACCCCTTTGGTTCCCTGGCTGGTGTGGCTCAGTGGATTGAGCACCAGCCTGTGGACTGAAAGGTCACCAGTTTGATTCCTGGTCAAGGCACATGCCTGGGTTGCAGGCCAGGTCCCCGGTAGGGGGCACTCAAAAGGCAGTCAATTGCACATCGATGTTTTTCTCTGCCTTCTATTCCCTCCCCTCTAAAAAAAAAAAAAAGAATCCCCCCTTTCACCTCCCCAGTCTTTGTCCTCTGGAGTTCTCAGGGATCCCTCAAAAGATCCCTCACAGCTCATACTCTTGGCCCCAGGGAGTCCTCCTCCTTGCTGTCCCTTGCTGTCCCATGCTGTCCCTGAGATTCCTTGTCACTTACTTGAGTGAGCCGGAGATGGGCAACTGTGGCAGCCACTTCAGAAGGCACCTGAGCCCGTCATCACCCAGCTGGTTGGCAGAGAGGCTGCAGGAGGTAAGAGGAGGCAGCTGGAGGTCAGCTGTGTGTCCTCCATGGGGGTCTTCCCTTCAGCTACGTTACTCTGCCCACACGGCACTCTCGTCATCACCTTCACGTCACCACCACCAGTCAGCACTGCTGGTGTCCCAGTGTCACCCATCGCCACCAGCTTCATTGCACCCTCACTGTTGCATCACCGTGCCCCCCACCACTCCTGTCCCATCAC
>PVIA01014305.1:0-27738 GCA_004024845.1 Tonatia bakeri
GTGTGCTGGGACCAGGGAGGGACAGAGCAGTCAGCCCTGAGGGACAGAAACCCGGAGAGGAAGGACCAAATCCTCCCACCAAGCAGGCTGGGCCTGCTGGCTGGAGCCTCTGCCAGTGCCCAGGAAGGGTCCCCCAGCCTTTGGGGACCCCCAGGCTTGGGGTGAGAGCCACTGATGCCAGGGCTGCTGATGTACATGGGGCCTGGAGCTGTCCTCAGCTTGACCCGTTCCCTCCCTGCAGACCCTGCAGACACCATGGAGGGGCTGGGGAAGTCCGGGGGGCCACAGGCTGGTGTCTGGGGGCTGAACCCATCTCCCCGTGAGCCTTGCCCTTTGGGGACCTGGGTTGGTCTGGGCTTCAGCTGTGGGGTGAGGTCAGTCCTGCTAGCTCTGGTCTGGGGCAGCATCTCTTCCCACTGTGGTCTTGTTGGGTCCTGGCACATGAGCTTTGAAGGACCTGACCCTGGCCCCTTCCCCCCACACCCTGTTCCAGCCCGTGTGACACCCTGAGTCCGGGGCCTAAAGAGGGCTGTGCTGTGCCTGTGCTGGGCGATGCCTAGCGGGAGGGCACCCCTGTATCCGGGGGACCCACGACTGAGTAGGAGGGGGTCAGGCCCAGGGAAGTCCTGCAGGAGGGAACGCTGGCAGTGAGTTTGTTCTCCCGAGGCAGGACCCTGGTGTCTGCGGTGGTTTGAGCAGAGTCTGCCTGCTGGGCACTAGAGATGGAGGGGCAGTGGTTTCCATAGCCCTGGCCTGAGACTGTCCTGAAGCCGAGGTGCCCCTGTCCCCACCAGGGCCCCGACGAGGCCCCTCTGACCCCTCTGCTGCAGGGAGGAGCTGTGGTGGGCGGTCTGCATCCCCTGTCCGTCCCAGCAGCAGCGTTTGCTGGAGATCAGGGAACAGGGCGCACAGAGGGGCGACCTCTGGAGGGCGCTGTGCGGCTGCCGCAGGGCCCTCCACGGTGCGGGGACTCTGGGCGGGGCACCGGGGGTGGGGGTGGGGGTGGTCCCAGGCCCCCTGCTGTTCTGGGCGCCTGCGGCCAGGGCCGATGGGCGGGCGGGGCGCGGCGCTCGGTGGCTGGGACTCCGGGCTGTTATTTGTCGTTATATTTAGCGGCGGCACTGGGCCGGCGGGCGGCGGCGGGTATAAGCGGCCTTGGGCGCCCCTCATAGCGGGAGTGGAGCGCGCGGCGGCGACGGCGCTGGAACCCATGGATACCGCATACCCCCGCGAGGACTCCGGGGCCCCGACGCCCCGCACGGCTGTCAGCGCCACCCACACGTCCGTGGCGCTGGGGCCGCAGCGCGCACCGCCTCGAGACCACTTGATCTGGTCGGTGTTCAGCACCCTCTACCTGAACCTGTGCTGCCTGGGCTTCCTGGCGCTGGCCTACTCCATCAAGGTGGGCGCGGGGCCTGGCGCACCAACAGGCGGAGGGAGGGGGCTCTGGTGAGGTGTCGCCGGCAGGCAGCCAGAAGGGCCTCCCAAGTTCCTGAGCTGCCCGCTAAGGTGGGGGTGCTTCTCATAAATGGCTCCCTACCCACCGAGGGTCCCTGGAGGCTTGTGCTGGCCTGCAAGGGGACAGGGGGCCCTCCCAGCCTCACCTCAGGTGGAGCCCCGCTTCAGGACCACACCCGTGTGTCCAGTTGGCAGCAGTGAAGGGAGGGGGGTGAGCCCGGGGCACTGTCCCCTCAGGCCACATCCCGGCATTCAGACTTGGGGTTCAGCATGGCCCTCCGAGGTGTGGACCTAGTGCTGCCTGGGGTGGAGGGGCACAGGTAGGGGCCTGACCCTGCTGCCCTCCGCAGGCCAGAGACCAGAAGGTGGCTGGAGACCTGGAGGAGGCCCGGCGCCTGGGCTCCAGGGCCAAGTGCTACAACATTCTGGCCGTCATGTGGGCCGTGGTGCCGCCCCTGCTGCTGCTAGCGCTGGTGGTGACCGGTGCCCTGCACCTGTCCCGGCTGGCCCGGGACTCCGCCGCTTTCTTCAGCACCAAGTTCGAGGACTCGGACTATGACTGAATGGCTGGGCTACCCCCTGACCTCCTGGCCTGATGCCCACCCCGGCTGCCGGCTGAGCACCTCATGCTGACCACGAAGGTCTCCCCGTGGGACCCCTGAGGCCTCACCCTAACCTTGATGGTCCCTGGTCCCCTCCCGACTCCCCGCTCCAGCCGGATGCCCGACGCCCCACCCCCCCACTCACCAGGCCCCACCTGGGGTCACGATTAAAAGTGCTTGGTTCCACGAGGTGCTAGCCGGGCCTGGTTCCTGGCCGGGGCAAGGTTGGGTGTCCTCCCGAGGGAACAGCCCTAGGGCTGCCCCCAGCCAGACTCCAGCAGGATGGTGGGCCCACTCGTTCCGAATGTTCTGCTTTTGGCTGTGGTCTCTGACGGTCCTCTGGGCACTGGGTGGCCTGTGGCTTCTGGGTGGAGGCGCCTGAGTATTTTGGAATCAGATTTGGGAACGCAAGCCTTTCATCTGCCTGCCCTGCTGGGCACCGTGGTTTAATGGCCTGCCTTCCGGAATGTGTGTGGTGTGCCCACCCTGTCTGCATGTGTGCGCCTGTCCGCACGCAAAGCCAGTGAGGTCTCTCCCGCGTGTTCCTGTCTGGGGGCCTATCTCCTTCTTTGGGTCACAGGGTCAGAGGGTCAGTGGGGCTGGACACAAACACATGCATACCCAGGCACAATCATGCCATCACCCATGCACACACACCACACACTCATGCACAGATGGGACCGCACCCCCACCACCAGGTTGTGCAGAGGGGACACTGCCGGGTAAGGATATTTTCTGAGTAACCTGGGTGCCATATGGGTGTCCTCACCATCCCCTATCTTGTGCAACCCCTGGACCAGTGGTCTGGCCGGGGGGGGGGGAGGGTGGGAAACACACACACACCCTGTGCGGCCAGGGGGAGGTCCCCTGGGCCTCGCTGTGGATGGGCCAATGACAGGACAGGCTAATTGCAGGGGCCATAAGCACAGGGCGGCTCAGTGTTGTAAGCACCCCACCCTGGGCCCCCTCTGTCCCCAGGGAGCCCCCTTTGCCTGCCCACTCTGCCTGGGTTGGGGGTGGAGGTCTGTTTGCTGTACTTGGAGTCCCCAAAGCCTCCCCCACCCTCTGTGACCCCCAATGGCTGGCCCAGCTGTCTCAAGTGGGGAGGCACAGTGCCCTGGCCCCAGCCCAGGAGTGTGGCGTGTGCTGCGCTGAGCCAGCACCGGGCTGGCCGCGCCTGGGGATGGAGACACAGCGCCGTGCGGGCACAGGGCCCACACTGGACCAAAGACAAGGGCTATGGGCCAGTATGAAGACTGCCTGCTGACCCTGAGCTCCAGGTTTGGCTCAAGGAGGCATCGACCTGCTGGACAGAGTGGCCAGGAGCAGAGGTCAACCTGTGTGTGGCTGGGGGTGGGTCCCCAGCATGGGACGGGCTGGGGGTCATGGGGGGGTAAAGATTGTCCAGCCTGTGCCCAGGTGCTGCGGCAGTGTGCGGTCAAGCCAGGTAGGAGGAAGGTCACTAGCACCAGGCTGTGTCCTGGGCAGGCTGAGGGACCCTGGTCCAGTTTGGGCCGCTGGCTGCCGTGGGCCCTCAGCCCAGCACATGTGCACTGCCACCCACTATCCCTTCGAGGGTCGCCCTGCTGTCGACACAGGTGGCCACACACAGGTGGTATGTGCGTGCAGCAGGACCACGCTGGGTCAGAGTGGACCCCCACCCCGGCTCCCGGGCTGCTGCCCGGGACAGTCTCAGCTGCTTTGGCAGACTTGCGGGGGCCTCGCTGGGGAGGGAGAGCCTGTGGGCACACGAGAGCCCCACCAAGGACCTCGGGAGCCAGTGCTGACACATGCGCTGGACTGCAACTTGGCCACCTCCTCGGAGGCCACTCCATGCTGTGTGCTGCACCCCACCCCGCCCCGAAGCCACAGACAGTCAGGCCTGGCATCCCCCACGCTTCCACCCACCCCCTGCCCACAGCAGTTCGCCTGCCCAGTGTCTGCTTCTTGGAGAACTGGGACCCCCCATCACTAGAACACACGTGGCCACAGGGAGGAGGGAGGAAGGGGCAGATGTCAGGACCCAGCTACGAGCACCGAGTGAGCGAGTTCCCCATCATGTGCCCACACTCCTCACGGCAGACAGGGCCTGTCCCGGCCCCAACTTTAATTGGGCAATGCCTCCAAGAGGGCAGCCTGCCCAGGATGGGTGGGCCCGGGGCCACAGCTTTGAACCCACGCACTCTGGGCTCAGTCTGGCCGGCCGGTCAGAGAGAAGATATGGGGTCTTGCTCCACACCCCACTCAGCTGAGGAAGGGCTTGTGACAGGGGCTGTCCAACCTGACTGAGGCGGCCCGGAGTCAAGAGCTGAGGATGCTGAGCCCCCACGACAGCCGGGGGGCACCGGGGCCCAGGCAGGATGGCCCTCAGTGCTGGGGTGCAGAGAGTTCTCTGGTGAAGTTGTGGGGAGCGTCAGAGAGATGCAGCAGGGCGAGTCCCCGCCACGGCCCTCACCTGCTGCCTCCCACACGCAGACAAGCCTGCCTCTGCCTCTGCAGTAGGGTGCCCATGCTCCCCACCCCTCCTGGGGGTCACGGCAGGTTCAGGCATCAGCCCAAAGGAGCAGACGCAGACCTGCTGGTGCAGGAGGCCATGGGGAAGCCCCCTGTCCGTGGGGTTTCAGCAGAGTCTTGCACTTTAGGCCACAGAACCCAGACGTTCCCTGGAGCCCAGGAAGCTGGCTGCCAGGTGGAGGGAGGGTAGGTGGGTGTCAGACGGTGGGCTGGGACGGCATCCATGAAGCGTGGGTGCGGCCTGCCGGGGGCCCGCACAGGCAGTGCCAGAGGGGAGCACCCCAGAGTGTCCCTGAAGCCCCCAGCACCGCCGGTGCAGGGGAAGGACCTCAGGGCCCTGTGAGTCTAGAGGGCCAAGGGGTCCCGGGGGGCTGCGATGGGCTCCAATGTCTGCTACAATCTCTCCCAGGGTTTTCTTGGAGCAGAACTTGTTGCCACTGTGTCTTACGAGACCGAACTTTGTATCCGGCCGGCACAGCAGGGGAAGGAGACCTTGTGTCCTGCGGGGAGAGGGGCCACCCGGGGGTGAAGGCACGCACCTGGGGTCACGGGCCCCAGAACGGGTCGAGGGCAGCGGCCTACCTGGGGGCAGAGGCAGCCGGTTGTGTGATGGCCACAGCTCCACCTCCAGCGGAGGTGCCCGGGGCCCTGCCCGGGTCCTGACTTCGACTGTCACGGAGCCCTCGGAGAAGCAGAAGTTGAGCTTGTTCCCCAGGTAGGAGATGCCAGAGACACACACGCCAGAGACCTCTACCGGACATGTGGGGTCAAAGGTCACGCCAGCCCTGGTGATCCTGGGGGGAGGAGGTGGCTCTGTGTGTTGGGCAGGCGGGGCTGGTGACCACCTCCTGCTGGTCGGCCCGCTCACCTGAACCCTGTGAACCCGAAGAGTGCCGCCTGCAGGAAGCCCCCCATGCCTGTCAGGAAGTTCACAGCCCCAGACCCATCTGCATTCTCTGTCCACACCTGCAGGGTCAAGGTTGCCAGGGTCAGGGTCACCAGGACACAGGGGGCCACTGTCCCTATCCCCGGAAGGTCAGGGGGGAATTGCCAGGGCCGTGACGCCCAAAGCTGGGCTCCCACCCCCGCCACCCAGGGAATCCGAGGAAGGGGCAGGTGAGGTCGGGGGCCAGGCTGACCTTGAAGGGCTCTGTGATGTTGGTGAAGCTCCTTTGTAGGAGGTCCCACGCCCTCCGGGGCTCCTTCAGCTCCATCCAGCCCACAGCAAACATGCTCTGGGGTCAGAGGTCAGAGGACATGCTGAGGTGGGGTCCAGTGCATGGGGAGGGAGGCTGAGGCGGGCAGGGTGGGGCGGGGCCTGGCCGCTGTGAGGACTGCCACCCATCTTACCCAGGTCATGGCGGGGCCCCGGGGAGACGTCACCGCCTCGTAAACCTCCAGGTTGTTCCTGCGAACTTGAGGACTCAGAGGGAAGGGGACGGGGTACCCCAGGAGCACGACATCTGCCTGCTTCACCTCCTCTCCTGGCGGGGAAGGGAGCTGCTGATGAGGTGGCAGCCAGGGACTCGGGGTCAGGAAAGGGGCGGGTCGGAAGGGAGAAGGGGCCTCAAAGGGGCTCTGAGTCCACTCACCAAGTTCATACCCATCAAACTCTGGGTGGAAGTTCCGCGTCAGGTCAAAGGGCACCTTGATCTTATCAGCCACCTCCAGCCACCGGTTGGGGACGGGCTGACCCAGGTCCTGGGCCAGGGCAGCAGCAAAGCGCAGGCTGGGATGAAGGCGGGGAGAGGGGGCTGCAGCCTGAGCTTACCTGGCGGCTCCTGTGTGCTGGGCGGGGTGGGGCGGGGCCCGGGGTCTCACCTGTTCTGGGCCAGGACGTTGGTGTACACAGAGTTGGCGACCCCTGAGTGGTACTCGTCGGGGGGCATGACTCCTGGATGCCGAAGGCAGGACGGTGCTCAGTGAGGGGTCTGAGACCCGCCGACACCACTAGCCAGGGCCGGCTGGCTGCCACAGGCACCGTGAGTCACACTCGGAACCGGCCGGAGGAGCATCCCCCGCCACACGCCCTCGACCGCCCACCCTCCCTCCCCGATGCCCGCACCCCTCAGGTGGTACGTCTCCTCGGTGGCGCTCCACTCGACACGGCTGCACCAAAACTCCGCCACGGCACTGACCACGTCCCAGCCGCCAGCCTCTCGGAAGAGCTGCAGGTCCTGGCGGGACAGGGTGGAGCGGGGCCCTGAGACCCACGGTTCTGGTTCCCAGTGGTCACTGCACTTCTCGCCAGAGCCCGTCCGTTCCAGTGCCCTGACGTGAGGCTGGGCTCCAGGCACCTGGCCTGGCCGCGGCCCCGTGGGCGGGCGGCCCCACGGCAGCCTCACCTGGGTGCTGTGCTGGTACAGCTGGAAGGCCAGCACCACGGCCCCGTTGACATGGACTTCCTGGGTCCCGTAGATGTCCTCCGGGCAGACCTCCAGGCCAGAGCCGGCGCTCTCCCAGGCGAACTTGGCTCCCTGACAGTTGGGGGTGACTGTTCTCAGGGGGCCTGGGGGGAGCAGCCCACACATTTCCCAGTGCTCTCAGCCTCAGCCTCTCACAGAGGGCGGAGGTGGGGCACCACCTCCCTGGGTGCCCCGTGTGGGCCTGCTGGCTCTGAGTGCCCACTGCCTGTCCCCTGCGTGGGCCATGTGGCCTCTGCCCGGGTTTGGCTGTGCGCTGGCTGCCCCTGGCGCAGGGCAGTGAGGGGCCCCAGCTGGGGCCCAGCCAGGCTGTGGTCCCGCCTGTGCAATGCAGACTGTGAGAATGCAGGACACCCTGGCCCCTCCCAGAAAGGGGCCCTGGGTGGGTGGTGCTCAGGCCCCCTTACCTCGTAACCCAGGTTCCGGGCATTGTCCAAGGCCCCACCCAGTGTCTGGATGCGGTACTGCAGGAGAGCCCTGGCGGCCTCTGGCTGGAACATGAGGACATTCGGGAACATCCAGAGATCCTGAGAACACAGCCAAAGGGTCCCTTGTCCTCGAGCTCTGCCGGCCTTCTCCCCACACCTGTTCTGCCCTGGCGGGCCTCAAAGATAGCCAGCTCCTTGCTGCCCACTGGGCCTGCCCAGGCCCCCCCCCCCCCACTGCCTGCCCAGCACACTCCCCCATCTCCAGCTCAGACCCCCTGGTTCCCCCCCCAGTGTTTCGCCGCCCCCGAGGGCATCGGGGACTGGCCTGACGCTCAGGCCAGAAGCTGGGTGTGGGCAGCCTGGAGGGGAAGCTGGTCGCTGCTCACTGGCTGCGTGCCCTGCAGGGAACGACTCAGCCTCCCCCAGCCCTGCAGTAAAGTGGGGGCCACAGCACCCGCTCTCTGGACCCTCCCACATCCACCGGTCACCAAGCCCCAGCTGCTCTGGGCTCCTGCTCCTCGCCCTTCTCCGCCCACGCTCCCTTAGCTGCTCTGAGAGCCTCTCCAGAACACACACCTGTCTGTGCCGCTCAGTATCCATGGCTCCTGCAGCCCCCTCTCCCACTGCTCTCCCTGCCTCCGTGAGCCCCTCTCCCTGCCCTGTCCAGATGCCATGCACCCTCCTGGCTCTGGGCCTTTGTGCCCTCTGGTCCACTTGCCTGAGTCACTTTTCCATCAAATGCCCACACATCCTTTGGCTGAGACACCACTTCCTCCAGGAAGCCTTCCCTTTTGCCTTGGCCCCCAGGCTTCCCCAACCACAGCCCCTGCCCCAGGCGGGCAGAGGCAACAGCATGCTTGTGCCCTTGGCCACAGGACCCCCTATGCCCGTGTGCCGCCCACCCTGTGGCAGGTCCACCCTGTGGCAGGCCCACCCTGTGGCAGGTGCGTGTTGGGGTGGGCAGCGCGCACCTGGTCCCAGAACACGTGGCCCCAGTAGCATTCCTCGCGGCTCCCATTGGAGAGCCCCCCGGGGCTGAGTCCATGGCAGACATGTCCTGGGGCCCCAGGCTCAGGAAGCGCACTGAGCAGGTAGTAGAGGGCACCTCGCAGGGCCTGGCGCAGGGGGAGGGGCCCCACCACATCCAGGCCGCAGCTGTCCCAGAGCCGGGCCCAGGCCTGGGCATGGACAGTGTACAGGGCGCCGCTGGCCTGCAGCTGCAGAGCCTCCACGAGGCAGGCCTGGGCCTCAGCCTGGCTGCTGCCCACCACGGCCAGGAACTCCCAGGTCCCGTGCTGCTGGCCTTCCCCCAGGGTCAGGGCCGGGGGTGCTGGTGTCCACAGCATGTGCGCCTCCTGCTGCGGTGCCCCCGGTTGCTCAGGAGTGAGTGTGTGGCCATACAGGTACCTGCAGGGGCACAGCTGGGT
Organism: Tonatia bakeri; assembly: GCA_004024845.1. Taxonomy (NCBI): domain Eukaryota; kingdom Metazoa; phylum Chordata; class Mammalia; order Chiroptera; family Phyllostomidae; genus Tonatia; species Tonatia bakeri. The sequence continues at coordinate 8,853 of PVIA01014305.1, forward strand.
CTCAGGGACAGGCTGCCTCCTGGGCCCCCCCAACGGCCCCCCGGGCCCCTCCTCACCGTGCTCCCTGGAAGTCAGGCCCCAGACGCAGGGCCAAGTCTGGGCTTTCTGGGGAGAAGGCAGACCTCAGCGTCATGGTGATGGGCTGGCTGCCTGGGGCCAGGCGGGTGATGGACACACTGCAGGCCAGCACGTGCGGCAGCGTGCGGTGGGCGTAGATGCACTGGGAGGCCCGGAAGCTGGAGTCCTCCAGGGTGTGCAGAAAGGAGCCTGGGGTGGGGGGCAGAGGGGGGATAGGTAAGTGGCAGGCCTGCCCTACAGAGGGCCAGCGAGCACAGTTACTAAGCTCCTGGCCTTCCTGAGCTGGAAGTGGCATCCACCTCCCCCCAGGGAGGGGGACCCCCTCTGCAGCCTGCCCACCCGCCCTGGGCAGCTGCACCAGGACCACAGGCCCGATCTGACCAGGAGCCCCCCCCCCGCCCTCCTTTCCCTGGGCCGGGTAGTCCGAGTCAGGCGATGCCAGGGAGGGGTTCCAATGCCCCCCCAACCTGGAACAGTGGCTGGGGGTGGAGCCCGGCCAGGCGGCGGCTACCTGTGTTAGTGTCCAGGACGAAGGTTGTTGTCAGCTGCTCTCCTGTCCCCGCAGGGGCCTCCAGCTGGATATCGAGGGGACTGGGCAGAACGGCGCGGTGTGTGTCTCCCAAAGCCCCATTGTATATGCCACTTATGTGCAGTGTGTTGTGGTAGACACGTGTGCCCAAGTATGCGTTGGTTACGCTGGCCCAGAGCCGGCGGTCACTGGGCAGAGAGTGGGCAGTGAATAGGGTGGGGTCTTCACCTGCATCTGCCATGGAAAGGCTTGCAGAGTGGAGGGGCCTGGAAAAGGGTGGGGTCAGGGGACCTCCAACTGGCTGGGTCTCTGTCTTCTGACGCTGCTAACCCCAAAGCCCCCTCTTTGGTACTGGGCCGATGCCCCCAACAGATGGTGGGAGGAGTGTGGGCCCACCAGCCCTGGTTCTCAGAGCACCCACTTTGCAGCCGCCCCAGGAAAAGCCCTGGACCCCTCACACTGACCTCCAGGGACCCAACTAAGTACCCAAACTCCGACCTACGGGCCCTTTCCAAACCGCACACCCAGAACCCCGGCCGCGGATGGAAGTGAGGAGGCTTCTGCCAGCGAACCTCACTCCTCAAGGCAGCGGAGTAGGGTGTAGGGAGTGCCGTCTGGGTGCTAGGAGCGAGGGGCCAGGCTGGAGCCCTATCAGGGAGTCGCCGCTGTCTCTGGGCTCACCGCAGCCCGGCCGGGTCCCTCGGCTTTAGCCCGGTCGGCGCTGCCGCTCCAGGACCCAAGGGCCAGGTCGCCTGTGGCTGCCTTTTCGGCCGGAAGGCCCCGAAGTCTCCGCCCCCGAGGCAGCGCAGAGAGGGCGGGACTGGCCGGCGGTCCCCGCCCTCGGGGCGGCCTTGGGCCGGCGGGCCGCTGGGCGGAGGTCGCGCTCAGGCTGGAGGCGGGACTGCAGGGCGGTGGGTTGGGCTACACCCAACGCCCACCGGAGGCTGCGGTCCGAGGCTGCGGTCCGTCTGTGGACCAGGTGTGACGGTGCGGAAACGGGGCTCCAGGGAGCCTGCGAGAAAAACACAGTATTGACTCCGCCCTCACAGACTTCTAGGCTGAACCTGAGACGTGCTGGGGCCTCTGGCGGTGGTGTCCTCCCGTCCGCCCTCTAGGGGACGTCAGGGTGTCCTCCTGCGCCGGCGTCCTTCCCGTTCCCAGGCGTCCCCTCCTAGCTCTGAGCAGCCTCTGCTCTCAGCCCCCTGGACTCCGGGCCTCAGCCCCGGGCCGACCCATCCGGTCTCTCACCCAAACGTCTGAGCCCAGAGACACAGGTGCTCTGAGCCCTCAGCCGGGCCGGAGACACCCAGATTCAACATGTCCCCGAAACTGCTCTTCCTGCCACCTCCCCCAGCACAGGCCAAGGCCACACTGCTGACCCAGCTGCTCTGGCCACCTGTGTCCCTCCACACGTGTCCACCCGCAAGGCCCGCCTTCCAGGCCAGCCTGCCTTCCCTGTCCCCTGCCCTGTGGTCCCCTGGGCTGGCACACTCCACGCTTTCTGCTCCTGTCCTGCCCTTCCTCCACAACGGTGCTGAAGTCAGACCACACCTTCTGCTCAGAAGCGTGCCATGCTGCCCACCTCGCCAGGGAGACAAGTCACCAAGGCCCCCTCCCCCACCGCACTCATAAGCACCCTGCTGCCTCTGGGGCATTCAGACGTTCTGAGCATGCTCCCTGCTGCGGACTGAACGGTTGTGTCCCCCAAATCTGTCTGTCTGCTGACATCTAATCCCCAGTGAGGTGGCATCTGGAGGTGGGGCCTTTCGGAAGCCGTCAGGTCAAGAACCGCCAAGAATGGGACAGGTGCCCTCGTACAAGGCTAGAGAGCAAGCAAGGACTCTAGACTTGAAGACAGCAAGAGGACAGCCCCTGCGCCAGAAACAGGGTCCTGACCAGACACCGAGTGGACTGGCACCTTGACCTTGGACTTCGCAGCCTCCGGGACTGTGGGGAATAAATCCCTGTGGTCCGTGACCTGTCAGTGTCTGTGTTTTGCCACAGCAGCCCCAGCTCACCAAGATATGCCCTGCTCGGCCTGGGCGCCAGCCTGCTAGTCCGTGGCCTGGAACACTTTCTCAGGGTGTCCTGGGGGGCCCTGTCCCCACTGACGCTTCCCCAGGCCCTTCCAGTAAAAGGAGACCCTCGCTCCTTCCCTCCTGTGCCTTTGCTCTGCATTCCTCGCCGCCACAGCGCCGGCCAGCCCCGGCTGCATGAGTTTGCTGCCTGTCCTCCTGCCTGAAGGCCAGCGCCGGGGTGTGGGGGGATTTTGTCTGGTGTGGGGAACCAATGACTGGGTGTGAGGGACTGTGGAAGGGTGGGTCCCCCGGGAAGTGGAGGGGCTGCCTGGGGGCTGGCCAGGCCCAGCAGTGTGGACAGAGCAGAGGATGCCTGAGGGTGTGAGAGCTGTCCACTACCGGCCTGTCCACCGAGCCTCAGAGCTTCCGGCTGCGGGGCTGCCCCCTCGGGTCTGGGTTCTCTTGCCCCTGAAATGGGGGCTCTGGCCCCGCCCCACGCAGATGGGTCAGACACCAGAGGAGACAGAGCAGAGCACAACGGGAGCCGACAGACAGATGCGGAGAAGGCCACCCTGGCTGGCGTGGCTCCTCGGGTTGAGCCGAACCAAAGGGTCGCGGGTTCAATTACCAGTCGGGGCACATGCCTGGGTTGCAGGCCGGGTCCCTGGTGTGGGGTACGAGAGAGGCAAACTCACATTGATGTCTCTCTCCCTCTCTATCTCCTACCCTCTCTCTAAAAAAAGTAAATAAAACCTAAAAATAATGCAAAGGAGACTTTATTTTCGATGGACACCGCCTGCTCCCATGCCCTCCCAGAGTCAGGCCACTGCCCTCCCCACTCTGCTTTGGCCTTGGCTCCCAAAGGCCTTTGGCAGCCCATGGGCCCTGCGGGCTCAGCCCTACCCCTCGGGGACGGCTCCACTCCTGGTGCCAGCACCCCAGCTCCAGAGGAGGGTTCTGCTCAAGGAGTAGCCCCTGCTGACCCTCAGTGGCTGGGGACAGAGCCGGTGGGTCTGCGGGGCTGGCACCGCAGATGGCGACAGGGTCGGTGCAGGTGTCACTCCGTGCCCAGCACACAGGGAAAGGTTGACAGAGGGCGGGTGCTCAGTTACTGGGGGTCTCGGCACTGTGACTGCTGCCAGGGACACCGGCAAGGGGGTGGCTGGAGGGCCCCAGAAAAGGGAGGCGGGTGGGGACAACGTGGAGGTGAGGGGGGGAAGTGGTCTCCAGCTGTCCCAGGGCATGCCCTGCACCCTGTCCAGGACTGTGAGAGGGACCATGTCCACCTGGGTCTCCCCCTTAGCACGGGGAGATTGACTTTGTAGGGCTGGCCTTCGGGGCCTCAGAAGGCTGTGCTACATCCCTTGAGAGGCTCAGGGTGGCTGTCCAGCGCTGGGTGTGTGATGACCAGGCCTGGCTTCACTGTCCTCACAGCCCGCAGCTCCTCCAGCGACTGCTCACCCAGCTCCACAGAGGTCAGACTGCAGCAGTGGACACGGGAGGAAGGGTGCGTTGGTCGGGAGGGAAGAGTCCCGGGTGGGGGTAGGTGGTGTCAGGGGAGCAAAGGGGGCAGTAAAGGTGCACGGTAACAGCAGATGGCCAGTCAGGGGCTGCTGGACGCTGGGGAGAGGGGATGGAACCTGGGAGCCAAGTCTCTGGGGAGTGAGAGGGTTCTTGAGAGGGTTCTGGCTCATTGACCCAGACTGCGGCCATGGGCACCAGACCACATAGGACATTTGGTCTGGCAGAGTGTCTAGGTAAGGGCTGGGCCAGGGCTTTGGAGGCTGTGTCTCCAGGGACTGTGGTCACTCAGGAGGACCCTGGGAGGGGCTCTTCTCCAAGGTCGAGGGGAAGCCCCCAGGTGCCCACCCCAACCTGGCCTTGAGAGGTGTGTCCCCACACCCTTTCTACACCTGAGGGTCTGCAGGCAGCATCCTGGATGCTGCAGGACCGCACACAGGTAGGTCACCATGGGCTCTGACAGCTGGCAGCCACTGAGATCCAGGGTGGTCAGTGCGGGGCTGTGCCGGAGCAGGGCAACCAGGTGCTGGAGGGCTTCCTGCAGGCCAGGCTGCTGCAGCCTGGGGGATGGTTGAGCTCAGGAGCCACTGGGGGGCCCACTGGGGGGCCCCTACCCCCTCCCTAAGGCCCTCCCAGACCCAGCCTACCTGAGTGTCTGCACCCGGCACCTGGGCCAAGCCAGGCCCTCGCTCAGCACACGCAGGCCCTCCTCGCTGAGCCCAGTGTGGAGGAGGCTCAGTTCGGTCAGTGCGGGGGCCTGCCTCAGGGCCTGGCACAGGTCTCGGCAGGCGGAGTCTGGGAGTCTGCAGCGGGACAGCCTGGGGGTGGGGAGCACAGGGTCTGTCTCAGGCCCCTCTGCTGCCACATGGCACCCTGGCTGTGCAAACCGCCCACCCCGGCGGGGCCAGGCCCTGTCTGGAGATGTGCTGGCAGCATGGCCACCCTGCCCTTAGTCCCCGCGGTGTCCTTGGGGGCGGGGCCGCATGCCAGGCTCCCACAGGACACTGTGGCACCGAGTGTTAGGAGGAGCCCACGCAGACCCTGCCCCCGAGTGTCACCTCCACGCACTCGTCTCTCTCGTCAAGGTGACCCTGGTTTGGTGGCCTGGTGCCCAGTGGCCAGGCAGGGAGCGGCTTCTGCTCTTTCTGCCTCTCTGAGCAAACGCCGTGGGGCAGGTGTGCCCACCGACCGCCGTTGGGCTCCCGGTGTTTGCTCACTGGAAACACCCCGTTTCAGCGAACCTGTGGCGTCCTGTGACAGATGGACAGCCCTCCCCAGCGAGCCGAGTGTCCACCGACAGGGAATGCCAGGATGCCCTGAGTGCCATGCTGGGGACCTCGCTGACATGACGCTCACGGCAGCAGACCTCCAGCTCTGTTTCCCGGGGGAGGGGCCTGGAGCTCGGATGGACTGACCTGCCCCAGGGGGCAGAGCACAGCCTGGCCTCCTCTGCTGCTCCCGAGAGTCCAGAGGGGCTGCCCGGCATCTACACATGGTGGGGAGCAGCCCCTTGGATGGGAGACACATGCTGCTTCCCTCATGCCCCCCTGAGTGCTCAGCTGCACCCTGCGTCTGGCTGGAGCCTGGCCAACCCCCTTCCTGACCAGCACCTAAGCCGGTGAGGGACCCAGCCCCTCCCCTCTGCTCTTCTGCCCCCTGTGGGCAGAGCCTGTCGACCGTGGGGCAGGAGACCTCCTCAGCCCTTCCCAGACAGGGACACACCTCTGTCCTCCCCAGGGCACCCTGCTCTATGTCCCTTCTGGGGAGGGGCTGGCGGCGTGGCCACTCACGTCAGGCTGCTCAGGCCGCACTGCTGGTCAGTCAGGGCCTCACAGAGTGGGTGCAGTGAGGAGGCCTGGGGTTTTCTTGTGGTGGCTTGAGAACTGCTGGGGGAGAGAGAGGTGAAGCCCCTCAGCCCCCTCCAGTCCCTCCCTGCTCCCCATGGTCCTCAGGCGTCTGACCTGCCTGCATCCTCACCCCAAGCCCAAAGTGATCCCTCTTACCCGCAGCCCCACGTGCCTTCCCACTATCGCCTGCTGTGCGGGGCCGTGGGGCCAGCGGGGCCCCTGCGATGGCTCCCCCAGCCCCTGTCAAGGCCCCGCTGCTTGTTCTCTCAGCAGATGCTGAGCAGATGCTGAGCTGCAGGTGGGCCTAAGTGCCGGAAACAACGGCTCCGGCCTCGCCCTGGGGGAGCCGAGGGTCTGGCGAGGGAGACCGGCAGGGGCAGGTGTCCTGACACACAATGCACTTGGGGGTGGGCACGGAGAGGACATGGGGTGGGGAGAGCAGGCGCCCCATGCCCAGAGGGCCTGCGGGGGCGGGGGCAGGCCTGGGAGAGGGAGCCCGCCCCTGAGACTCACGAGCTGCCGCTCAGGCTGTTCTGCAGCCGCTTCACCAGGCTCTTCTTCTTCTTCTGCGGGGCGGGCAGCGTGCAGCTAACCAGCCGCAGCGCCTGTCCGGCCGGGCAGCACCGCAGGCAGTAGCTCAGGACAGCCAGGTCCATGCGGCTTAGGCGCAGGTGCTCCAGCGCCAGCTCCGGGTGGCCCCGCAGGGCCTGGCGCACGAAGGCGCTTTCCTGCGTCTCATACAGGCAGTACAGCAGCGCCAAGGGGAAGTTGAACGCTTCCTCCTCCTCGTCATTGTCGTCTTCCTCCTCCTCCTGGGACTCTGACCTCTCAGTGCCCTCCAGCAAGTCGGCGCCCTCGGCCCCCTCTGGCAACACCCTAGGGCGACGCTGGCCCTGCTCCTGCACCCACTCCAGCACATCCTGCTTCATGCGCTCGGAAACCACGCAGCCGAAGTGGCGCTCCAGGTCGTGCAGCCTCTCCGCACCCAGCAGTCCGAAGAGGAAGCGCGTAGTGAGCGCCAGGTGCTGGCGCAGCTCCGGGTGCCCCCGCAGCAGCTCGCCTACTCCGCCCGCCGGCGCCCCGGGCGGCCCCTCCTCCTCCAGCACGTAGGAGAGCGCAGCGAAGAACTCCTGGAAGCTCTGGTCAATGAACTGGTAGCTGACCTCGGCCTGGAGCACGCCCGGCAGCTCTCTCTTGCTGAGAAACAGCGTCTGCACCTTGGAGCCACGAAGCTGCAGCCCCTCCAGGTCCTTCTCCGTGAAGTGTGCCCTGCGCCCCAGAACGCCTTCTCGGGCCAGGAGGCACAGCTTGCGCAGCTCGCCCTGCAGCTGGGGACGGTCCGCGGCCGGCGCCGGGCTGAGGACGCTGACAATGAAAAGCAGGTACACGGACGTGGTCGTCTTGGAGGTGCGCGACAGGTCCTGGCCGAGCTCCAGCTGCTGGCGCAGGACCGTGCACACGATCCAGCACACGAAGGGCACAAAGCACAGCGCGAACAGCGTCTCGTTCTCCTTCACGAAGCGGTAGGCGCGCTCCGCCCTCCACTCATCCTGGAAGTACTTGTAGAAGTACTTCTTCTTGTCCTTGTCGGAGAAGCCACGCACCTCTGCGCACTGCGGCGAGCAGAGGCGGCCCTGCAGCCTGCCCGGGTCGGCGGTGCGCGTGGTCACCAGCAGGCGGGCCTGGGGCAGGAGCGCCTTGCTCAGGAGACCGCCCAGGACCCGCGCGCCGCCTGCGGCCTCAAAGGGGTCCGTGCAGGGCGCGGTCTCCGCCAGCCCCGGCGCCGGCAGCTCGTCCGCGCCGTCCAGGATGAAGAGCAGCCGCTCGGACTTCTGGAGCATCTGCCGCACCGGGGCGCTGCGGTCTGGGCACTGGTCCAGGATCAGGTCGGCCAGGCTGCACGTGCCAGGCCGCTCCAGCAGCTCCGCGCAGGGCAGGAAGAAGGCGAAGTCCACCTTGCCCTGGTACAGTTTGCCCGCCGCCCAGTCGTACAGGATTTTCTTGGCGGCCATGGTCTTGCCAATGCCCGCCGGTCCCTGCAGCACCACGGTCAGCGGCCGCTGGCCATCCTCGTCACGGCTGAACAGGCGGTTGAAGGTGTGGGTGTCTGAGCGCCGGGCGCGCTCCGGCTCCGGCTCCTCCGCGGGCCCCGCGGCCTCGGGCTCCAGGGTGGCGCTCTCGGGCGCGATGAGCAGCTTGGTGAAGCGCTTGGAGATCTTCACCGAGCGGGCGTTCCTCTCCTTCACTTTGGCGTGCTGCCGCAGCACGTGCTCACGGTACTTCTTCTTGTACTCTGGGGCGGGCGGGCCGGGCCGGGGCGGGCTGAGTCAGCGGACCACGGTAACCGCTGCCCGGTGCCCGCTGCGCTCCCCACCCAGCTCCAGGTTCGACTCCCCAGGCTGCGTCCCGACCCCCAGCCCGCTGGCCCTCCCGCACCTGCTGCCCTCTGGGAGCAGCTGTTGGGGCCAGACTGGCTGGAAAGCACTTGCGCTCCAGCCCAGGACAGCCCCGGGCCTGCGCCTCCCACGCGGAGACCTACCGGACACGGAGAGCTGCGCCACGGTGCTGGGGCCGAGCCCTGAAAGGAAGGCCTGCCGTGAGGCCACGGGCACTCGGGCGGGGGAGAGGCGGGGGCTCAGTGGGGGGTCGTGGCCACCCCCAGGGGCACCCGGGGATCCGAGCCTCCCTCCCGGGAACCTGTGGGCGAAGCCTGAGCCGGCGAGGGGCGCGCCGGGCTTTCTTGGGGAAGCGGAAAGGAGGGCGGCTGCGTGCGGGACTCCGCCCAGATGGTAGGGAATGGAGGGGCAAGTACTCGGTGACCCCGCCCCGCGCTCACGCTGCAGCCGCTGCTCCTTGAGCCAAGCCGCGATGTCGCGCGCGTCTGCTCTCTTCAGGGTCTTGCGGGCCACGTCCAGCGCGGGCTCCGGCCCGTAGAACTGGGTCAGCTGGTCGGCGAGGTCCACGGCGTCCGCCCGCTCCAACCGGCCCCACGGGATGCTGCGGCCGTCCACCGGCGCGTCTCGCAGCTTGTGTCGGAAGCGCTTCAGCTGCTCCTGGCTGAGGTCCTCCAGCGCAGCGAGAAGCAGCTCGCGGGCCGCAGCGGCGCGCGGCTGCACGCTGCGGGCAAGCGGGTGGGCGGGCGGGCGAGCGGGTCAGCACGTGGGCCCCGACCGAACATCTCCGCCAGGCCCACCGCACCCCCAACCCGGAGTCCCTGCGCCCACCATGGGCAGGGGCTCTCAGATGAGCTGGGATCTTGCCAGGTGGCTCCAGGGCGACACTGTGCCTGGAGCCTCCCAGGACCCAGGTGGGGTTTTGCTCCCAGGCATTCCCAGACTTTGCCTGTAAGGTGCGGGGGCCTGGTTGTGAGGTGGGTGCACTCCAGGGTGGGTACGGGCCACTTAGGGGTGCCTCTCTGCTTCCTACCTCCCCTCCCCGCGGTGACTTGCATAGGTCTGGCCCCGCCAGGTCAGACTCCCCAGCCAGAGGTGGTGAGGAAGGCTGTGCCCTCTGCCGCCCTGCCTTCTCTCCCCCACCCCCCGGGGAGCCTGGGGCGGCCCAGGCTGCTTCCTGAATCCCAACTGCACTGTGCTCACCCCCAGCCCGGGTCCTTGCGCCCAGGTCGGCAGGGTCTGTGTCTGAGCACCCAGTGGGGAACAGACCCTGGGAGGCACTCCTAGAATCTGGAGCCTGGGGCCCTGGGGGAAGGATGTGGGTGGGGGCTGTGAAGCCCAGGGAGCTAGCAGGGTGAGGCACCAGACCCAGAGACAGACTAGCCAGTTCCCGAGTGACCACTCTGAGAGGCTGCACTCACCTGGAGCAGGGGGCCTCCGACTCATCCATGGTCACTGGCCTCTAGGTCTAGGACTCTAGGACAGAGGTGGGGGTCAGGGAGGCGACCCCTCTGCACAGTGACTGGAGCCAAGCCCTAAGGGGGCTGTCCAGCCCCGTCCATGCCCCAGGCCCCGGTGCTTTAGCTCAGCCAGTGCTCAGTCTCTGCACATCTGTGTGCCAGCACTCCTTCAGAGCTCTGCCTGGTGACCTTTGAGTTTCTCCTTCCTTTTATTCAGTTACTGTTCCCTGAGGACCCATAGGGTGTGTCAGTGAGGCCTGGCTGTGAGCAGGTAACTGTGCAGATCAGGGTGGACTGCATGGAGGAGATGGCTGGCTCAGAGCTAGGTTAAATTCTGAAGGCAGGGTGGAGCAAGGGCTTCCTCAGTGGAGGGAGACTGAACAAAGGAGGAGCTGGCAGTGTTTTCAGGGAGAGGAAGGCCGCCACGGGGGGCCAGGAGACGATGGGACTAGGAGGACCCTGGCTTCCAAACCCAGGCCCGAGCAGGCTGATGGGAAGCGGCTTGGGTGTGAGGAGGATGTGGGACTGATGTGGGACCACGTGGGACCGTGTAAGTGTGGGGTTCTCCTGACAGTGCCTGCCTGTGTGAGCACCTTAATGCTTGTGTGGACCTGTTGAGGGCTGGCTCAGTGCCTGGGGACGGAGGGGGGCTGTCACCCCGGCCCCTGGGAATGATTCCTTCCCTGTCAAAGGGATTTTGCCAATGTGATTGAACTCAAGATCTTGAGATGGCGAGAACTTCCTGGATCATCCAGGTGGGCCCTGCGTGTCCTCAGGCCTCACAGAGGGAGGCAAAGTGACGGACGGGGAGGCTGCCGCTGCCCCCCCGGAAGAAGGGCCCCCGGAAGAAGGGGCTGAGAAAGGCCCGTTCTCCCCAGAGCCTCTGGGGAGAGTGCAGCCGGGCCCACGCCTCGGTCTCCGCCCAGCGAAACCGGCTGTGGACTCCTGACCTCCGGGACTGGGATGGAAGAAACGTGTGCTGTTTGAAGCTGCTGTGTTTGCAGTAACTTGTTTCAGCCACGGAGCAGAGCCAGTGTGTGCGAGAACGTGTGTGCGAGAGCGTGTGCGAGAGCGCTGGACGACGTGCATCTTCAGGACGGTGCCTGCTTGCGGGGCCGCTGCCTTCCTGGCCCTGTCACCTGCAGACCCCAGGTCACCCCGAGTTCTGTCCTGCTTCCACCAGGACTTGGGGGAGAACCGAGGTCTGGGCATCTGTCCCGCTGCCCCTCCACAGAAAGGCGCCTGAACAGGGACCCCTTCTCCCCCTGATTTTTTTCTGTTTAAGACAAATAGGCCCCAGTTCGCCTCAAGGGGCGCTCAGCTTGTCCAAGGTGCAGTGTGGCTGCACTCACATCAACCCCCTGTAGCCTCCTTGCTCTCTCCTGTGGGGGCCCCACCCACTGACCTGGTTGCCCTGCACACGGGCAGCCGCCCGGGCCCACGTGCTGGGGGCAGGGGACGCTGTGTGCTTTTCAAGGACCAATCTCACCTGTCCCCACGGAGCCCGGAGATGTGGAGGGCAAGCCCCGCCCCCATAGCATGGTGTGGGCGTCACCCGGGAAGCAGAGCAGTGCACGGGGCCTCCCGGCGGCAGGGTCCTGGGGACGCTGTCCAAGTAGAGTCTGCCACGTCTGTCTGGGGCAACACCTGCCCTTGGGGTGACTCCTGCTGTGGGGTCCCTGCCTCGGCTGCCCCAACAGGCCAGCACTCTGTGGCGGGCACCCTGCGGGATGGTGAATGCAGACTCGGAGGAGCTGGCTCTGCAGACTCTGGACCTGGCGCTGCTCGGCAGGCACCGGCGGGGAAGGTGGGCCCTGCCGCACTCTCACCCGGGGTGCCACCGGCACACACACGTGCACTCCCTCTGTGCATGGCACACATTCGTGCAGCCAGCTCCCCAGCTGCACCACCTTCCTCGCCACTGTAGACGGGACGTGTCACAGTCGAAGGCACAGCCTCCTACGTCAGACAGTCTGGGGTCACAACCAGCTGCGCTGCCTGGCAGCTGGGTGGCCTCGGACACGCTTCGCAGCCTCCGTGTGCTGCACTCCCTCGCCTGCACCCAGCGAGGGCAGTGTGGGGAGGAGCAGAGCTGTTGCGTGCAGGCCCGTGTTCGAGGCCTTCAATACTGTCACCACGCCTGGCCTGTGGGTAGCCCTCACTAGGCAGCTGTGCTGCCCGGGGCCACTGAGAACGGCCCAGTTTCCACACCCACTTCAGTCTGGCTCCATGTCACTTAACACTGTGGACCGTGACCTCTTCCTTTTGCCAAAGGAGCCCAGGGGCGCAGGCCAGAGACAGCACTGAGCCTCAGCAGGGGCTGAGGGGGCGTTGCCTCTGCTCTGATGCAAGGATCACAGGCCAGTCCTAAGGCCTGTGGTGTGAGGGCGCCGGGGCCGCGCCTGTGCCGAGATGGACCCTCCTGGAGTGGACTGTGCCCCCCATAAACTCTCCGCACCTGCTGATAACAGCCCCGGGAGCGGCTTCGATAACCGGCTGGCATTTCTGGGAACCAGGAGGGCCTCAGGCAGGTGCAGCCACATTGGGCGAGGGGGGCAGGGCTGGGGGTGGGGGTGAGAGGGAGTGAGCAGGGGAGAGGAGGACAGGAAGAGGAGTGCTGGGCAAGGCCAGTTCCCTCTGGATTTGTCACCTCTAGGGCTAAATCTGTCACAAATGATTTACACTTCATTTCTAATTTCCTCCCCGCCCTGCCCAGAACCAGCGGTGCAGCTCTGGGAGTCTCACAAAACCGAGCCCTCTGGGCCCCTGCTTTCCCCAAGGTGCTTGCCTGTCACAGAGCAGCGCTCCCCTTGAAGAGACTTGGTGCTTCTCCCCCCTGCTGATGGCAGTGGCTAGAAATTCCCCTCAGCAATTCCTGCGACCCCCGGGCCTCCTGCCTGCAGACCCCCAGCAACACGCGTGTGCCCATGCGCCTCCTCTGCTGCCCCCAGCACTCCAGCGCCCGCACTGCTGTCCTATGGGCCCGGCCCACGTCTCTCCTGGGCAGCATTGAAGCCCCCGCGGCAGCAGCCCCTCTCGAGCTCCACTGGCCCAGAGCCTCCAGGGCTCCCGAGCGTCCTGCCCGCTGCCTCCTCCACCGTATCCTGTCAGCCCGATCTTCCGTGAGGGGACCTTGGCACCGGGCCTCAGCCAGTGAGAGGGGCAAGGGCGTGTGTCGGGTGATGGTCGGAAGCCGTGCTCCTGGGGGTGGATGGTGGAGTGGGCACAGGCTTTTGCTTTTGGCTCCCCTGCCTTGTCCCGGGAGGGCAGGACACAGGGCCCCGGGGTCTAGGAGGCCGTGCGTGTGAAGGTGGGAACCGCTTCCCGAGGCCGAGCCACGAAGGAGCCGCCTCCAGCGCCCTGGGTGGGGAGACTGTGAACCCACGGGTGTCTGTCCCAGGCAGTGCTCAGTGATGCCCCTCCCTGAGGCCACTCCTGCCCTCCCTCCATAGATGGGTGCTGGGGGCTCCCGCACATGCAGGTCAGACTTCGTTGTCTTATGAAAGGAGACAAAGAGAACTTGAGGCTGCGTGCTACGTTAGTCAGCCACGAAAGGACAGACCCTGTGTGACCCACTCACAGCAGGGCCCCGGAGGAGTCAGATTCGTCGAAACAGAAAGCAGACACTGGGGCTGGGGCTAGGGAAGGCTGGGAGCAAGTGTTCCGTGGGGACGGAGCATCAGTGGGGAGATAGAAAGTTCTGGAGACAACGGAGAGACGGCTGCATGAGTGTGTTTAACGCTGCTGGGCTGTGCACTTAGAAAAGGTTGGAATGGTGCATTGTAAGTTATGTATATGTAGCCCAGTGCACAAACATAGGACTGGAGAGTCAACGCGTCCATAATCTGATTAATCATTAGCTCAGGAGTCCTCTGCAGATAGGCTGCAGACCCGGGAGGGGGCCCGAGCAGGACCTTGGCGACAGCAGTGCTCTGTCCCCACCAGACGACGGGGCCCATAAAGTTTTATCAGGCTTATTGCGCACTAATGCTGGCCACCTGGGGCGACCGGGGCCTGTCGGGGGCCTGCATCACGCCCGCCTCCCTCTCAGAGCCAAGCTGGTCCAGACCCTGTGGCCCCTGTTGCCCCGTGAGGCTGCAGGAACTGTCACCTTGATGGCAGCTGGAAGGCTCTTCTCACCAGCGAGCCCTCCGAACCTGCAGCCGCAGCACCTCCTGTGGGGAGGGAAGGGCCTCCCACCCTTGTCTGGCCCCAGGTTCCTGCTGGGGGAGGAGCCTGGGGGAGGGTCGGGGTGGGGAGTTCTCCTGGGACAGGTGGCCACCACCGCTTCAGGAGGCTGCCTCGTTCCGTGCACAAGCGGGCACCCCCCTGGCAGGGGGCCCAGGCTAAGAGGACAAAGGCCTGGCAGGAGCAAAGAGCCAGGAGGCACCCAAGTCACCTGGGGGGACGGTGCCCCAGCGCCCCTCTTCTCTTTAAGGACTGGGGACTCTCCTGGCTCCTGAGAACGTGGTGCGGGAAGGGGGCACCAGACACCAGGAAGCTCCTGGGGTCTGGCGGTAGCACGTGGGGGCCCTTTCCGAGGCTGCTCAGCCTCCTCCCATTGAGGGCCAGCAAGCCCCTTGCTGGAGCTCCAGTTGGCCCTAGACCCCACCCCCACCCAAGGTTACACTGTCTGTTACCTGGCTCACCCCTCACCTGACTGCCCACCTGTGAGCCTCCTCCTCTCCCAGACGTGACCCACAGTGCAGCACACAGCTACTCAACTCCCCTCCTGCTCCGGTGTCACCCGCGAGGCCTCTGACTGTAACCAAGAACTCGCCTCTGACTGTAACCAAGAACTCGGGTGCGGCTGCCTCTGCAGCAAGCACCGAACTCTGAGGCAGGTGCTGGTGCAAAAGGAAAGAGGTTTACTCAGGTACCATGACCTGGGAGATGGTGGACCCGTCTCGAAGACCACTGCCCCTTCCCTCTCGAGCCCGAGGTTCTCCCAGGGACAGGAAAAGGTGGGCTCTTTTTTCTATCCAGTAGCCTTGCCAGCTTTTGGGGGGCTGGGGCCCTGTCCACTTGTCTTTCTAGTGTCTGGCATGCTCAGCGTAAGAACCGCCTTTGCATCACCTTGGCTCACGGGGGGAGACTCCCGGACCGACTTCGGTAACCCTAACACCTGCCTAAGACGGCCTCCCCCCGCGGTCTGGCCCTTGTCCCCAGGCGGCAAAGCCTGAGGGTCCTGGGTCGACACACGGTCTGACTCTAGGTCTGCCACTCATCGGCCACTTAGTGACCCTAGCCAAGCTCTTGGCCTCCCTGGGCCCGTTTCTGCATCTGCAAATGGCGAGTACCTGCCTCCGGGGGTGTTGTGAGTTTAAAGGGCCATAACACGGAAAAATGGCTTAAAGCCCTGGAAATACCTCCTGAGTGCTCTGGGTCCACATCTAACAACACATAAGGAATTAACTCAACAGACCACAGGCCTAATTCGAGAACTAACACCATAAAACTCTTAGGGAAAAAGCATGAGGGAAAATCCCCGCAGCCTTGAATCTGGCTGTGGACTCTTAGTCGTGGCACTAACGGCATGAGCAACGAAAGGGAAAAATAAACTTGAGTTTGTCAAACCAGAAGTCTTTGTGCATCGAAGGACACGACGGAGACAGTGAAAGGAAGCCCGCAGAATGGGAGAGAGTGTCTGCAGGGCACACATCTGCTAAGGGATTAATGTCCAGAGTGTGCGAGGTCTGTCCAGAAGAAGTCCGGCCACTGTTACTGTCACGAGACCGGCTTGTGCAACATCGACGTGACCTGGCAGCCGAGGCGAGTGGGCTGGAATGCGCGTGCGCGAACAGTGACTTCACTGCACCAGTCAGTGGGGGCGGCAGACACCGCTGAGGGAGCGTGTGCACTGTGTGGCCGTCGCATTCAAGATGACAGAGCGAGCAGAGCAACGCATCTGCATGGACTTTGCATTAAACTTGAACACTCCTCCACGGGAGCTGTTTGGATGATGCAGAGGCTGCAGCTGTGGGCGGCTGGTGACTGGCAGCTTCATCACAACAACGCGCCCACTCACGCATCACATCTGGTGCAGAGTTTTTTGGCGAAACGTCCAATCAACCAGGTGGCTCAGCCCCACTACAGCACAGAGTGGGTGCCCTGCGATTCCTGGCTTTTCCCAAAACTAAAATCACCTGTGAAAGGGAAGAGATTTCAGACCATTGATGAGATTCAGAAAAATACAACCAGGCAGCTGATGGCGTTGGGGAGAACTGTGGGAGGTCCCAAGGTGCCTCCTTTGAAGGCGACCGAGGCCTCACTGTTCTGTGTACAATGCTTCTCGTATCTTGTATCTCCTTCAGCAAGTGTCTCTGCTTTTCACAGTACATGCCTGGATACTTTCTGGATGGACCTCGTATGAAGAATGCCTGCTGCTCAACAACAAAAAACAAATATCCCAAATAAAAAACAGGCAAAGGACTTCCAAAGCAGACACAGAAATGAGTAATGAGACAGTGCCCCATACCCCCCGACCCCCCACACCCCGTGTCCCATCTCTGAACTGCATTTCTGTGCCCGCAACGCTGGCCCTTCTTCCCTTTGCTTCTGGACCCTCTGGCTCCTGGCCCCCTGCCTTCCCAGCCGCGAGCTTGTATGCCTGCTGTGCATTCAAAGCCAAGCAGATGGTCTTCCCAGCACCTTTCACTCCCTAGCCGGACCTCCCCTCCAGATAGGGTCTCGTCGGGGCCCCTCAGCCTCTTACTCCTCTGGCAACCCCTGAGGTCCCCGAACCCACAGCCCCCAGCAGCCCCCAGCTTTCTCCATGGCCCCACTCTGGTCTCCACCTGTGCTCCCACCCCTGGGCCTCCTCTGACTGCTCTGCTCTTGCTTGGCAAAGGCATAACTGACTCAGGACCCCGGCTGAGCACGGCTGAAGACAGAGGCTGTCTGGAAAGACCCACGGTGGTGACCCTGAGCCTCAGGGCCTGACACTGGCTCCCCAGGCACACAGGCCACATCTGTGGCGGTCCTGCTGGTGCTCCATGCCCCAGGGCGGGGCTCCCGCCACCCCCGACACCAGTGGCCTCTGCTGGGCCACACACCAGGGGTGAGTGCCCTGCCCCTCCCACCCTCTGCACTGCTGCTAACCCCCCACCCCCGCTCGGCCGCCCAACTGTCCAGCTGGGCCTGTGTTCTGGCTCTCCTGACTCCACCCTGGGAGAGCTGCTGCCTGCCCCGCCGCCCCCCCACCCAAGCCCAGGGACCGCCCCTCTGTCCTCAGTAGCCCACAGGCTCCCAGCCCTGCTCTACCCACCCCTCCCGGCTGGGTGCTTGGCCTGCCCTCCTCCCCTGACTGTGAGTGCCACAGTTGACACCGAATGACTTCGACACCACTGCCACCCAAACTCAGGCTCAGCGCCACCGAAAGTCCTACAGGAATCTCAAACTCACGTCCGAAAGCGAGTTCAGGCCTCCCTGTGGACTCCGCACTGGAGACACCGCTCACGTGCGGCTTCCAGCTGCTTCGGCCAGGACTTCTCGCCCTGCAAATCCAGCACCACGACCTCCTGGGACACACCCAGGCTCCCGCCAGACCCCTGCTCCCGCAGGCTCAGGCCCTCGCTGGGCTCCCCACCTTCTCCACCACCTGAGGGCCTGGAGAAACCCACATCTGCTCAGTAAACGGGACCAGGCCCCCTCGGCTTATTTTGGGGGCTGGGCAGAAAATACACAGGACAAAGTCTGGAACATTCTGCAGTGCTAGGAAGGAAGGAGGAAGGAAGGAAGGAAGGAAGGAAGGAAGGAAGGAAGGAAGGAAGGAAGGAAGGAAGGAAGGAAGGGCTCAGCACCAACTAGAAAGGAGGTTCCAGAGTGATGGGGCACAGCAGATAGACCCCCAGTGGCCAAACTGGAAAATCGCAGCAGGGACATAAAGCAACCCCACGCGCCGAACAGATACCCAGGAGTCCATGCTGATCTAATTCACTGAGCAAACAGTAACAAGCAGATAGAAACGAACTAACGAGTAGAAATGCTAAGTGGGAGATCATGTCCCGTGCAGAAGAATTCCAGTGATTCTTGCAGAGCCTGCCCCTCCCAGTGGAGCAGCCACTGTGCGGGCACGTGGGGGTGGGGGTCGGTGTACAGGGACGTCACCCCAGACACAGGATGGCGGGGGGAGGGGAAAGAGTGGCTCTACCATGAAGAAACAGCTGCCTCTGCCTGGGGCTCAAGGTCAGTGTCTCGGTGAGAAGCTTCACTGCCCTGGACGGTGTCAAAAGAAGAGCATCGACCTCTGTGGCCGACCCCTAAACCCAAGCTCGGGCTGGTCCTGGAAAAACATCAGACAAACTCCAGTAGGGGGTACCTTCCCCACACCTGAGCTGTCCCTTCCAAACCGCCCAGGTCTGTGTCCAAAGCAGGGGGTCTGAGGAGCCGGCACAGCCGAGAGGATGACTTGGGTGCCAGAGAGGAGGTTTGGAGTGCCACATGGTGTCCTGGAGCGGGTCCTGGGGCAGGAGAGGGGCACAGGGGGCGCGGGGGAGACCCGAGGGCGTCGGAGTGAGGTGTGGTCTTTAGTTACCTGCCACACCCACTGTATCAGGCAGGATTCTCCAGGGAAATGGCACTGGCTGGACACGCAGACACGATATCGCCCACCAGCAGACCGACCACCAGGCCTCGGCTGGCTGGAGATGCTCTGCTTCAGCTCTTGTCTGCGGGCGGGCGGGCGGGCCAAGCCCATCCTCCGGGGGTGAAGCGGTCAGGCCACTGCCGGGTGGGGTGGGGGGGACCTGTGAGTATGGAGACTGGAAATCCAAACGCTGTGGGGCGGGGGCGGCAGCTGGGGCCTAGGGAAGGTCAGGGTGGGGGGACGGCCCCTCCCCCAGCTCAGCCTTCCTTCTGCGAGGCCTCTGACTGACTGGTGGGCCCCTCACTGGGGGGTGATCCGCTGCACTTAGAGTCTACCAATTTACATGGTCGGTGAATGTTGTCCAACAATCACCGCCACAGAAACACCCAGAACACGTCTGAGCAGATGGCGGCGATGTGGCCCAGCCACGCTGACGGGCACAAGTAGCCGTCA